>CANUEY010011619.1:0-95865 GCA_948099555.1 Croton setiger | reverse complement strand
TATATATATATATATATATTCTCATTTAATTTATGAAATAAAAATTTTATGGAATGAGTAAATAAATTACCATAATTAAATGGTCTTAGAGTATAAAAATAAAATCCCAAAATTACAATATTATTATTTCAACTAATAAATTTTAAAATAAATAATATTTATTATGCGGTATCATTTTAAAAAAAAAATATGTTTGGAAAAAAATATGAAAATAATTTTTTTTAAATAACATGTAAGTTTTGAAATGTATTTAATTGTTGATATATTTATTTATTACTATTTGACAAGTTTTAAAATTTCTTGCAAAAATTACTCTTTTTATTTGTTAGAAATTGCATTCATACTTTGTATATTTTGTAATATATATAAGCTCGTATCCTTATTTTGAGTTCATCTATTTGTGATTGTTTAAAGTACTCAATTATTTTTTATGTCAAATTTCTTCGTTCACATCAATTTTATGTCTTTTTATTTCAAATTTCTTCATTCACATCAATTTTATGTCTTTTTATTTTTCTTTCTTAAAGACTTCAATATATGCTTCTAATATGCATTTTTAGATCTCTCCCATAAACTTAAGAGTAAAAAACATTTTGTAATCTTTGTATTTCTTTTCTTTAAATATTTTATTCATGTCGAGTTTGTAATTTTGATTTTCATTTCCATAAATTTTTTTTTTTCTTTAAGGATAGTCTCACACTAATGGTGGAGTCATATCTACTTTCTCATTGGTAGTATATTTTTAAAGTCTTTAATTATAGAGTAGAGACCGAAAGAAATGAACTAAAATAAAATATTATAATTGAATAATATTATTATGTTTCATTTATATATATATTTAATTAAGTTAAAGACTCGTTCTAATCTCAATTTAATTTATTTTTTTACACATTAGCTGCAAATCGAAATGTTTCTAAAGATAAACCTTGATTGAGTATACAATATATGTGAGAGATCATTCAGATAGTTTTTTATGAATACTAGGACGTTGAGTATGGAAGTCTATCAATTTTAACATGGTTTAGAGATATTATAGTATCTGTATCAAGTACATTTTTCCTTGTGCATTTGAAGTTTTAGCATTGATGAGTAATTCTTTTTATGAGAAATAGCCATAAGAAGTATTATTTTTATAAACGAAAGAAATTTACATTGTTGGTCACTCCAATAGAGGTATGTTTCCTATTTTCATTCTCCAAAATTGTATTTTGTTTTATGCAACCGTTCTTCATTGATTAATTGATTTTTATATTTGTTTTTTCCCTTATTTTCAAATTTCTTTCTAACAAATTTGCAAAAAGTAGACTATTATTATGTGATAGTTTTTTTTCAATTATTGAATAAAATCTTTGTTAGTGAAAAAGATTAACAATGTCTTTTTTTTTTTTCAGAGGAGATTTTTTTTTGTATATAATCAACCGATATTACATTTTCTTATGGATTGATACTATTTCTTATGACACCTTCTTTTTTATATTATATTATGAGATTCATATGATATAATATAATTTATGATAATTTTGATGCGTTAATAACTTTTTTTAGTTTTTAGTTTTTTTAGATTTACTTGATGTGAGTTTAGCTATGAATTAAAATGGAGGTATGCCTTTGTAGATTATGAGTTTACTAAGTTATGTGATATGCTTCCTTTTAAAATGTTTTATTCAACTTGACATTGTGGTTTTCAAATTAATTTATTGGATTTGAAAAAAAAAAAATAATCATATCTTTTTGTTCTATATTGATGCAGTTTTGACTAAGAATAAAAGAATTTAAATTATTCTTATAATATCATTTGGAACATGATAATTTAAAATGATATATAAAGTTGATTTTATAAATTTATAATCATAAATATGTAGGTTTTTATTAAGCTAAATACAAAAAACTCACTCAACACTAGATATTATTATTGTACATATATTTGTGTTAAGCTAAATAGTACAAAAACTATTTTTATTAAGAAATTTTAAAATGATATTTTCAATTTTCATAAACTAACTCGAAATGGAAGTTATTTATTCAATTTGGAATTTTGGATTTTATTACAAAATAAAAAGTTTAACTTCAAATGTAAATACTATTTTATTACATATATTAGTATTTTATTACATATATTAGTAATAACGAATGTTTAATAAGAAACAATTGAATTATGTGTTTGTAAAAAAAATATTGTGTGCTTCAAATTTTGGTCCTTATTTCTATTTTTAGAATAAATTTTATGAGTGAGCCAGGTATATCAATGAAAAATGAAAAACAGAAGGAATATGTGATCTCAAATCGCCAAAGATAGAAGAGATGATTGAAAAATTTGTAATATGTACTTGGAGTCTCATGGAATAAAAAAAAAAAATTGTGTTTTGAGTCTTCAGTATACAAATTTTTATATTTGTGTTTGTAACAATATTTTACAGAGTTAATATTTTTATTGTTCGTCATTAGGTAACAGTTATGTGTTTTTCATAAATAAATATTTTCTTCGATTGTCATTAGATGTAGTAGTGGTTTTTTGCCAATTATATTAATTCACTCTGAACTTTCAGAGTTTCTTTTTTTATCAATTCAATTTGAACTTTATCATATTTGTTCAAAATTATCATAGATGAAAAAACTTGTTAGGAATGAAAGGGTACCTTGTGGGTAATAATCATTGCAGATTTGAGTTGAGTGTGAATTTGAAGGGTAGTCAACACCTTTCATGATCTATCCAACGTATTGTGAGTTTGGAATGAACGCATGTATTAAAAATTTAAACGAGTATGAACATATATATTTTAAATTAAATAATTCACATATTTGGTATACAAGGTTATCCAACCACTTTCATCCCTTTGCATTTTAAAGAATGTTTAAAATTGAATCATAAAAATAAATTTTTTATGCATGAGTTAATAAAAATATTCAATTCTAACAACTTTAAGGGTGAAAATTGGTGTGTAATTTTGGGTATCTACTTTAGATTATTCTTATTAAATGTTCAAACATATATTTTTAAATGGGTGTGGAATAGGATGAGTCTTAAATTTCAATATTTATTATGAATTTAAGATAAACAATATTTTAGAAAATACATGTACAAAATAGTTAAATATAGTAAATGTAAAGATAAAATAGTAATTTTCATTGAAGTAAATAGTTCTGTAGCAGACCAATAGTTAATTTTCTATTATTTAATAGATTCAAGTTCAGCCGAATGGTTAATTTTTTTTTATTTGGTTTAAACTCAATATTGATTTTTTTTTGTTGGCATCTAACCCACTGCAATGCAACCTTATTAAAATATCATTGCGTATCGCATCGGTAAAATACTAGTATTTTAAAAAAAAAAAATCTAGCCACCCTTCTCTCTTCCTCTTAATGATTTTTCCTATTTTTATTGGTTGAATCACGCCGATCTTTTCTGATCAGTGATAATTCCTATTTTGCCATCTCTTTTACTTGTTGTTTGATTTTAATAAATTTTAAATCAATTTTTGGTTGAAACGATTTATTTCATTAGTATTTTTCGTTCCATTTTGTGGTGTTTTGTCTCTTTTATGAAATTTTTTATTTTATTTATGTCGTTTTATTTAATTTTGATTGTTCAAGATAAAAAAATATAAATATACGTTTCCAAAAAAAATTAATAGATACATAAACTAAAAATCAAAGATAAATTATTTGAATTTTGTTGAATTGAATAAAACAAGTATTGGTGTAAATAAATAAAACTAAAAGAATTGGGAAATTAAAAAAAAAAAAAAAAAGAAGTCTAAGTCATTCAATCATATGGGCATATATTAACAATATATATTGTGCTTAAAGCTTGTAGGAAAAGAAAACTTATTTTTTAAATAGCAAAAGAAAGAAAAATCACTCTCATAATGCGAAATTTGAACCTCTAAATGACAATAAGTCATATCATGAAAGGAACATAAAGACGCTAAAAATTAAAATTTCAATGGATATTTAATTTTGACATTATGGTATGATTAGTTAGGCTTAATTAGCTTTTCATTTTCCAATTAGAAGGAATTAATATTTTGACTCCAAAGATTTTGATATCAACAAGAATTGACCATCGCCTAATTTATTAAGGTTGCTTTTCGGCCACAAACACCTGCTTATAATTTTGGTCAACTAATATTTCTTAAATTATTCTAACTAATATTCCTTATTCCTATATATTTCAATTATCTATACTGCATACTATATATAAATATAAATGTTAGAATGGGTCTTTTTCTTACGCTGGTATAAAATTTAGAATATTCATATAATTATTTATTGTAATTAATTAAATTTAAATTATATTCTAATATAAAAAATTATCTCTACATAATTATTTATAATAATTAATTAATTAAATTTAAATCTTATTCTAATATAAAAATAATTGTTCTTACATAATTATTAATAATAATTAATTAAATTTATCATATTCTAATATTGAATACTATTATAATTATTAATTAATAAAATTTAAATTATATTCTAACAATAAATAATATTTTAATTACTAATTAATTAAATTTAAATCATATTCCGATAAAAAATATAGTATAATTATTTATAACTAATCAATTACATTTAAATTATATTTCAATTTTAACTATTAATTAATTAAATTTAAATAATATTCCAATGAAAAATAATATTTTATTATAAATAAAATTAGTTAACTATTTTATTTTATAATTATTTTGCTAGTTTCCTAAACACCGCGAATGTATTTTGGGTTCTTTACGAATTGGGATGAGTATTGTTGTATATACAAAAACTTCCACGCAAGTTAAAAAAAGATCACTATTGAAAATAAAAGCCCCTCTCTCCAAACACGCAACTCTACTCCAATACAAAACTTCTTTGCTTCTAATCAGAGCATTATGCCGGCGATCAGTCGTGTTGTGGTCACTATCTCCAATTGCAGAAGCCGACCTCTCAGTTTTCCGGTCGATTTCTATCGTTCTTCATCAATCGTCTTTGGTTTTAGGTAGGTGAAGGTTCGAATTCGGTCGGTAAATGAAAGTGAAACCACCAACTTTAGATCTAAAATTGTATGGAAAGAATAAAAAATTAACAACAAATTTTTCAATCGATTCTTCTCTAATTCGTTTCTTCATATCTGATTTACATCTTATATAGTTTGTAATTTTTTTATTATCTGAATCTTCAATTTGAGTTTGAAGCTTTGATTAGCGAAAATGGTTGATGGGATATTAACGATGGATATGAACCAGAAAAAGGTTAAATTGAGATTTGAAACTCGACGGAAGTCAATTGGAAAAGTGGAAAAGTGGTAGTAAAAAGAGAAAATAACATTAAAATAAATCTGTAGAATCCTTATACAAGGATTTTGGAAGCTTTGAACCAATCAACAGTAGCTTCACAAATTTTGATTTCCTGCTATAATTAGAAAGCTTAATTATAACAATTTTAGATACGAAAAATCAAGTGCACTGTGAATTAAAAAATCCCAACTTTCCAATAATACCAACAAACTTTACTTGATAATTGTCCAAACAAAAATTAGTTAGCACTAATTTTATGGTTATCAAATATAATTAGTTGGAAACCGTACTTCCTGTAAGTATATTTAAGAAATTGTTGTATAGAAAAGCAAATCCATTAATAAATTAAATAGAGTAAACTACACATATTTTAAAAAGATATTTTCGTTTAATATATGGTTACAGAAATTATAAAGGTTGGTTGAGGATTTATTAAAGTAGGTATTATGTATAAAGAGGAGTATGTGAAAAATGAAGTAAAAAAAAAGGTACGTAATAAGCAGTGAAGTAAATGGTAATTATAATTATTGTCCAATTAGAGGATTAAATTTTGCAATATTATATAATTATAACCCCACTTGCATATTAAGTGATGACTCGTTATGATTTACTTATTTCTCATCATTTGCTAGAATTGCTGCCATGTGAATACCATCAACTATCAAGTTACATAAGATTATTATTATCTGTTAAAAATAGTTCTTGGGCTGCTTACTCATTACTTGTATAATTATTAATTAACTTTTCATTATGTAAGAGATAAGAATTTAATTGCAATATCATATTTTTAATATATATTTTCTTTATCTTGAAAGCGTTATAAACTGAAATAGTTTCCAAATCTTCAATAATTCAGCTCCAATTTTAGTTTTAACAATAGCTATATAAATTTCTTGATTAACTTACGTTTAAAATGTATTAAAGATACCAACAAACAACCGTTCCGTGGAGTGGTAAATCATATTGTGTTCCCAAAATAAAAATTTAAAACATCTACAATGACGCTACCTAAATAATTTTGACAGGCACTAAAGTGTCTGTGAAAACACAATAAAACACAAATAATTATATTTTTTGCATGTGAATTTTTCAATTTTTTAATAACAAATTTATTTATTATATTTCTAACAAAATATATTTGTGAGACCATTTAATTAACCTTCTAAAAATGTCATTGTCCTTTATATTGTGTATACTTTAAGTAAATGATATTTTAGAAGGATGTCACGCTACTTTTAAAATAACGAGAGATTAGTTTTCATGGACAATCAAACGGACTCGAAAGGATAATTGAATAATAACAAAAAAGAATTAAAGGTGACCGAAGAATCCCTTAAAACTATGAAAAGAGAGCAAATTAGAAACCCCATTAATATGGAATGGAGTTGGGAGAAAATAGCAAAGGAAGGTGTACGAGTAATGGGCATGCGAGATGATAACGCGTGGTGGTCCTTTTAATATGATTGTGAGATTAAAAGATGAAGACTTTATTGAAATATAAAATGTTCCCTTTATCAATTTAGATGGTCCAGAAAGTTTTGTCCCACACAAATCAACTTTTGCAAGTAATCTCAGAGCAACAAGGACTCCTTCATATGCTACCAAGAGCCAAACCCAAATAGCCTACTAGTCAAGAACCACACCCATGTCACTTTCCCACCCTTTTTTAAATTAACTACTACAAGAGAGATGATAACTACACTATGCTTTACTTATATCATATGCTCACCTCTATTTGACTCTTATCAACTAGTCGGGTCCTGGCCCGGGGGGAGAGAGAGAGAGATTTTGTCAGAATATACGGGCTCGCCTCATTCGAACAATGGGCTGAGTGCGGATGGACTGATTGTCTCCAAGCTTGAACCACTATCTATCAACAAGCCTTGGCCTAACTGTGGGAGCATTGCAACATGAAACCATGTGACTAAGAAGTGTACATTCTCCACCACAAATGCAATGCTTGATCACAATTTATTCTGATGTGTAGCATTGAATTCAATTCAAAAGAAAGTTTCTAATCCACGGCAACTTAAATGTTTTTGCACAAGATGTCATGTTTCGAAAATGCTTTCTGACCAGCCAAAATCCTGAAAAGAACGAAAGCTAAATCAGATCATTGAAACACAGGGAATGTGCGGCTTCAACACTAATGTCAAGACCATTTACATATCCAAAAGAATACAGAATTATAGACATTTCAATAGAAGAGGTCATGACTAACCACACTGAAATAACAACAGATTAGACAGGACTGAGAGAATCAATTTCAAAGCACAAACTAGGGTTTGAGACAATTAGAATAAACTTCGTCATCGAAGGAAATACGAAACAAAGAATGGCAGAATCAATTCAGCATATGAAGAAAAAAAACTCCATTTCCATTATTGAAGGTTTTTATAGCTACAAGAACTAAGTTCTCTTCCTGGAAATTAAGCTTCATAAAAACTAATGCAAGTCATACACCAATGGATAATTTCATAGGAAATTCTGATTGAGCTCCATTTTAACAGAATTGGTTCAATAGAATAGCTGCAGAAGCAATTCAGTATCAGGACCGAGCAAAAACACAGGGAAAAGCACAAGGCCAATCAATCAGAAGAATACTGGAACAGCCAACCTCCTACTGCAGTAAGTTAAGGTGACATGATTTGTTTTAGATGTAATTCATTCTGCCAAAAGAATCAAACAAAATCAGTTACAAAAAGGTAACAACATCAATACGGCCACAGTCTGCATGGACCATTCAAGGGCTAAATCCAACAAACGCTATGAAAAATCCAGACAAATGCTTGATTGTTAGCATTACGCACAGAGAAGAAATCATCGAAGCAGTAAGTTCAATACAATCATACAGTTGGAATTCAAGAATAATTCTTAACTAGCAACAAACAAATGTGCATGATCTCACATATATTCATTGAAAAGTTGATTTCAAAACTAATACTTATTGTCATTTACATGAGCATGCACACTTAGTGACACTAATCATTCAAGTTCAGTGGTCAATGCCTAACACCATTGCGACTCACTTTTAAAGAGTTCAGATACCAGGGACATAAGCACATGTACAAGTGCACATCCGCCCAATTACTTATAAGTCTAGAATGGGTGGATCCTAAACATACCAAACGTCTTATTTAATTATCTTTGGATTGGTCTGTGGTCAATTCATGAAGTTAGGACTTCACGGTCAATTGGAAACAAGTTAACACTCAGAAACATGATTAAGAAAGTGAAGAGTAAGCATGTTGAGCAAACATGGTAAACCATTAGCTAGAGTCATCAGTATGGATTTTGTGACTTCTCTTGTAATGGAGATAGGAACTGACAAATTCAAAATTTTCAAAAAGTGGAAACCTGTAGCTTCTTTTTGTTCTCTCTTCTGAAGGTGCATGATTGATGAATTGCTCTTCCTGGCAGCCTTCCAATGGATAAAAGAGAGAGGCAGCATGTGCATGCTTATGTGAAAGAAAAACAAACAATTTAAACAGAATGCAGCTGAATAGCTCAGCCATGCACCTTGGAGTAGGAAGTGGGAAAGATGGAATCTTCAACACTAACATTCATCAAGTTTACTTCTAATAACAACCATACAGTTTTGTAATTATAGTACAATTGTGATAAAATGTAAAAATTCATACTTTATGCTGTATCTGGCTGTATAAATAAATATTTATCTCAAGAAAGATAATTACCAGGCAGTAATAATTGTAAACCAACTTTAAGCTTTCGAAGCAGACTTACCCATATCCCAGCAAAAAAGTGAACCTTCTCATAGTATTAAAATTCTTCAATTCTTTTTTAAGGAAAGAGAATTATGAAAACCTCTCCCTTCCAAGGTGCAAGAGCTGGTATCCACAAACATATCTCACCATCTTTAAACCAAAGAGTTGCAGGGAATACAAATGTCATGAATTACAAGAAAGATACAGAAGGACCATGAATTTTTAGATAGAGCTTTACCTAACACTTCAAACACAGTAAATAAATAATAGAAAGGTATCGAAGCAACACCATCATTTTCTTCGCTCAAGTAAAACTATGAAAACATCTCGTTTTAAGAATTCTCATCCAATAATATCAATTTGACTATGATGAACAGTAGCCACTCTATATTTGGCAGAAAATCATTTGCAAGGATAGGGGACTTGGGGAGAGAGACAGGCAGAATAAAGACTACATTGTGGACATGTGCCTAGTATATAAAATTACATTCTTAAATTGGTTTTAAAGAGTACTTATTGTTACCTAATTACAAATGAAGAACACGCAGTGAAGCATTTAACTATGGTTAAGCATCTTATCTCCTGTCCCCAACATAAAACTATTTGACCATTAGCTTTCTTTTATCGTTCAAGAAGTAGACAACAAAATACTATTTCTCAACTCCTTTACCACGTTGAATTAACTCAGCTGCAGCGATCTGTAAGTTTAAAATCTAGTAAAATCTCAAATAACCAAATTACTGACCTTAACCTGCATTTCAGTAAACCCAAGTTTAAGATTTCAAATACCAATGTTGAATCATTACAATTCACATTTATTTGGCTAAATATCATAATCTGCTTAAAACCCAATATAATATAGAGTTCTGTTAAAATGCCAACAAGCAATCATTTGAAACTTCACAGAAAATGGTGATTCAAACAGAAATTTGACTAAAGTAACTTAAGCATACAGATAAAATTGCTAGTCCTTCCAAACATTTTTGGTTGCCATGATTAAATGGAAGTAGGAATCATGTCAAAAGGAAAAAACTAAAGAAAAACCTTTCTGGTTCTTACCTAAACCACATATGCTTAATAACAGAACTGAGAACATGTATAGACTGATTAAAAAAAAGGAGCGGACTGAACCACATCAGCAGTTCTTATTTTACTAATAACTACAATTCCTTATTTTATACAGCTTCTAAATTATAAATAAGATCTGAATTCCTCTTTATAGCTATTCAGAGATCATCATAAGCTCTCATGAAAAAATAAAATGCTGTACAGCCAAGCTCAATGAAATCTCTAACATACAAGAAACTAAAATGTAATAGCAAAAATACCTAATTTTAGATCCTTGACATGCTGTCAACTATTCAGTTGTCGAAGTAAATATTCCAACTTTTTGAAAACAAAGTTCCAAACTAACAGAGAATGGTTGTGTGCTTAGTCATGCCCAAAGTCCAGACTCAAACACCACCAGGAAAGCAAATAGAGGACAATATGGAAAGTGAATTTCTTTAGGGCGTTCTTGCTTTTCATTGCACTCCAACAAAAATTACAATCTTTGCCTTATCTCTGTTGGTTGATAGTTCTGAATTTTCTATTTCTCTTTTAATGGGAGAAAAAAGTTCAAGATTAGAAAGGCATGAAAGTGGATCAGTCTGATCAATTAAAAATCAAAACTATGTAATATAAGTACGAATGAGAAATAGAAGTAAAATTTTATTTCTACTCTTAAATGATTGCAATGGGTTATGAATATCCAGCAATTTTGTCAAATGAATCACAAATACTGGGAAAAAATGAAGAATCGTACCCACAAACAGATCAATGATTTATTTAATGAAAGAAACTGAAGACTAAAAAAGAGAAAATACATAACTTGAGAGAGAAAGTAGGATAATGGAAGAATAACAAGTATGAAAAGCGGCTCATCTAACTTTGCCAGCAATGAATGGTTGCTGCTGGTAGAATACGTTTTATTCGAGTTCACAGTCCAACAAATACTAAAAAATGCTTTGAGACTATCTCAAATCAAGATCTCTCTTTAGGGTATATAGAATGTTACTTTTTTTTTTATTGACTTCTACCGGAAACACCATGCAAAAAGAAAGGATCGTAGTAAAGGTGTTAAAAGATTTTACAAAAGAACATCAAATGTGAAATCTATAATCAATTATGTATTGCATATGCATTAAACCAACATTGTAAGAATCATGCAAATAGTAAAAGTGTAGACAAAAAGGAAAAAAAATAAATGTAGTTACCTTTGTAATGGAAGACTAATGAGTGTCCAAGAGAAGAAAGAATCTCTATTTGGTTTTGCTTTTACCCAATAAAAGAAAAGCATTACCATTTAAGATAATGAATTGGTACCTTAAGTAATTTTTGAGATAATTAAATTACAATGGGAAAATTACAAAATTGTCTACATGGTTTGTTAAATATTTTGTTTGTCCCTATATTTTAAAAAAAATTTACTAAATTTACTGGTCTTTTAATTCCGTTACACATTTTGTCCTTCCATTAATTGCTACACTAATTTCCGTTAGCTTTGATTGAATTAACTAATTAACCTTATTTAACCTACTTCCTATACGTAAAAAATAACCCCTTGTTTGTCCTCTCCGTCTCACCAAACCAACAACGAATTATGTTACTCTTCCAGTCGTCATAGCATTTCCCAATTTGTTTCCTCATACTTATACCTCTGTAAGGCTTTTCTTGCATTTGCCTGTACTTGAGCTTTTCGGGTTCACTAATTTCAACAACTCACCCCACTTCCATGTTTTATTGAACTAAAGAATTAGTTTGAATGGTAGAAGGCTAAAATGGTTGCCAAGGAAGAGCATAAGTGGCTGATATATGAATTTAGGAGTGGAGTGCAGAAGAGAAGAGGAGATGGGATATATCAATTTCCTACTTGGACATTAGTCTATTGTTGGAGCATAGTTTAGGGGTTGGTTCTGGAGATGCAAGGAGGGGAGTATATTAGGCATAAAATTAAGTCAAACAAGGTTAATAAAAAGGTTAATTAGGTAATCAAAACCAACAGAAATTAGTGAATTAATTACCAGAAGGACAAGAGTGTTAAGAGAATTAAAAGTACTACCTCCGTTCGATTTGCTTAGAAAAAATTGCCAAATTCAGCATTTGATTTACGTAGAGAAATTTCCACTCAGGAAAAAGTAGGAATGCTTAGTTTATGTGTAAAATTATTGTAATATCCCTAATGAAATTTGGTACCAACACAATGACCATAACCCACAAAATTAAATTGATTTCTCCATTAACTCTACTATAAAGGTATTAAGGACAATTCATTGCCAATTTTGAACTTCTATGTTTGGCACAACTCTACAAGCATCAATGGAAAGTCAAAATGCCATATAAAGAAAGAAAGAACTAATGAAGGAAAAGGAAATCAATCACTCACCTGAAAGTAACAGTAATGTGCAGATAGAGAAAAGCTCTCTTGCTTCTTGAAAAATCTGCCAGAAGACAGATATTATGAATAGAAGTCTGCAAGAAAAGTGTGATAATGATAAAAGGCAGAGCAGGAATAAAACAAAAGTATTTTAATCCCTTCAAGGTATATCAACAATGTTGGCAATTCCTCCAATGGCTCCACAAGCAATGAGCTTCTTAACATATACAGGCATAGTATCAATGTATGAGATCTCTTTGTGGATCAAATAGGCCATATTCGCAAACAATGCAGAACCTTGAGAACATCTCAGTAATTACAGTTCAATCGAAATTATAATACAACAACTAACAATTAGCCACCTTGCAGCTTGAATTCCAATAAATCATTATTGGACTGCGTTTATTGTAATTATTAAGTAAAACAAATAAGAGAATAGATCAACGAAAAGAAAAATCAAATTCAATTTTTCAAAACTCTAACGCTTTATCCAACTTGCAGCAAATAATGAAATTCCATATTTTAACCTCTTATTTCATCAACTAATTATGCATGAAAAAATGTAATGAAGTTGCATTTCTAGCAAAGTTTTATAAATTTTGAAATATTAAAGCACAACATTTGGATAGGAGAGAAAATGATTTTGAGGCATGACTAAGGAGCATGAAACAAAGCGTAGGAACATCAGGCTAAAGCAAAAAGAAAATAGGAATGAGCATGTGCTTCAAATTCAACGATGCCCATCCAAGGTTGAGTTACAGACACTTCCAGCATATGCATGAAGACACTCTATCTTTGTTCTAATACTTGAATACATTCATTATGTGACGTGTATCAATGAATCAAAGAGGCAGCAAATCAGTCTTTTTTTGCTTATTTTAGTGCATTTGTTATGTTTATCAGCAGGGCTTTTCCCAACTGACATTTACTTTGGTTTTTTGTCATGTGTGATTAACATGGAAATATGGGCATTCACACAAAAAACTTCTGTATTATATCTCATGTTTTACTAGAAACAAGAATAAGTGCAACAATATAAAGTTTCCTTATTTTAGATTACTCTTGTTATTGCAATAGTATAAAGCTGGTAAAGACTGCTACCTTTCGTTTCTTTTCCTAAAAAATATTTAGAACAATGTTCATCTAAAGGGTTGTTTGAGAAATAACAGCAGGAATATCTCTTATCTTACATATCATTCAAGTTTCTGATCCTCACACGTTATACAAAGATCTTATGGCCTTTGTCAGCCATTTGTTACTGAGCAATGGTACCCCTTATTCCATTATCATATTCTAGGCCCTGTTTTCTAAATTAATATCGCCAGTACCCCAACCAAAAATTTAAAAAACGAACATGAAAAAGAAATCAAATATCTTAATTGACTAATCAGCTAAGTAAAAATTTCAACACCCCAAACCCTCCTTTTTGCTGAAGTTCTATTTTTTTTTTTTTTTCTTTCTTTCTTTTCTTTCCAGCAGTAACAAACTGAAACCAGATCAACAAAATCCCCAAGGAAAATTGAAAATCAAAAGCAAAAAAAAAAAAACCCAAACATGTTTGTGTTATTAGAAAATTGAACATGGTATGGTAGAATATTGGAATATTTAAAAAGCAAATGTTAGTCTGGTTTGGAAAGCTGACTCTGTTCCATCAAAGAAATCTAAGAGAGTCCCATTAACCTTAAGAACAAAAATGCAATGGAAAACACATTAATCGAAAGAATATATAAACCTTACCTTAGCTCATCTAAGAGATTGCAGATAAACAATCGCTAGTAAATGCCAACTCTCCCAGATGCAATTTTTGAGACAGTTGTGATTTTGAAAGTTCCAGCGAATTTTACAGCTTATATCTTATTTTCACCAACTGACCCATTTCATATTCTAATAATTATTAGACAATGCATCACGAGTATCTTGAAGCAAGATCTCTAGATTTTCCGTAGAAACAGTTCAAACCATTACTAGACCTGTAAATGAGTTTCCATCTCAGCAGACACTCAAAATGTGGCTTTTTTGGTGCAGCAACTTGAGAAATTACCACAAGGGAAGGTCTAAGTATGAAAAAGACCATGTACAAGTGAAGGCTCAATCTCTTTCCCGCCCCACCCCAACAAAAGAAAAAACATGACTGCACAAGAACAATTCTTTCATTGAACTTAACTGCTTGAGCAATGCCCATCTTATCCACGAGGATAATCTAACATTACAAATTTAACTCGGAGACATTTTGCAGCACGTTTAGACTAGGAAAAAGAGAAGCATATGAAACTCAATTTCACCCGATGCTAAGTGCCTTTGACACAGAAATAAGTAGCGGATTGGGCATGGAAAAAAGCATAAATGCATTATTACATCTTATCTATTTTCTATATTTACCTCTATGTCAATTTGACCACAATCCAAAATAAGCCTTGTTTGTGGCGTCCATAATCCACTAAAAGGAAGCTAATAAAGGCTTCTTTATTTTCCTATATTATATATCATTATTGAACAGATGCCAAACAAAGCTTAATTACGCATTATCCTATTCAAGCATTTATCTTTTCACTTTTCAACATTGTTGGCAAAAGAACACCCCCGAACAGAAAAAAAAAACGAACCATATCCAGTTATAGCAGTATTTCTATGCCTGCAGCAGATAACTTTTAACTGTTTGATCTACCTTAAACAAACTGGTTATAGACAATTTAATACAATTCCAAGAGAGAAACCACAAATGAAGTATAAAATTCTACAACTTTGAATAAGAAATTAGAATAGAATATTACTCAGAAATTAAGATGATAATAATAATACCTAATCAAAATTACAACATTTGCCTAATAACATCCTCGCATTGAATATTAGCACATGAAATAGACAATACTCTGGCCAAAATCTCTGATACTAATACTAATATCCCAAATTTCATTAATCAATTAATCTCAATTTTAAACTAACCTGCCTTGAATCAGGCATCACTATCATCACTATCATCATCATTAGCAGGGTCATCAGCAATATAAACTCCAGCCTTTCCTGCACGTCCCCGCGTCCTAGATGGCAGAATGTTATCCAAATCAACTTCAGCCAGAGGATCATCATCTAATTCACTATCATCAGCTTCCAGTTCACTACCACCATCACTCGAATTATCATCGTCATCACTGTCATCTTCCTCCTCTTCTATCATTATCCCCTTCCCTTTCCTATCAACCACAGCCACCTCTCCATTCTCTTCATCGTCATCACCATCATCATCATAATCAGCATCGTCTTCTTCTTCTTCTTCAAGTGCCAAGTTCTTATCTTTGGTCTGGGCTTCACTGATGTTTTTTTCGTCAGAATTGTTAGCACTTCCATTCTTGTGCTCATCGGAATAGTTAGTAGAAGATTCTAGAAACCGGTTCTCAGTGGGTTTCTCTTCATGGGCAGGTGAATTGCCGTTGTGGGTGAGAGATTGGAGCTTTTGAGATTTGTGCGGGTGATCTTCTGCTACAATGGCTTCCGAAATTGGAAGTGAATCAAGCTTACGCTTAGAGGGCAATGCGGATTCCTCTTTACTTTCCAGCATTGATCCATCTGGCTTGCGTAATGCAGAGTCCGCCATAAGGGTTGAAGGCGGATTTAGGGTTTTGCAGGATGGTAAAACTATTAAAAAAGACTTGTTAGAGGAGGAGCGTTTTAATAGTTTTTTGGCATTCGCGACAGGTAGTTAGGTTGTGACGACGCGTCGTGTACTTTAGTAATACTATGTGTGAACCCAAACGTAAACTTTGGGCTTTCCCTAGGCCGAGTACAGTTACATTTTTATGTGTCCAGTTCGACAACTTCAAATTCACCAATGGCGATATTGTACCTGAACCGGTGGTGTGCACGTAGATGATCGATCAGGCCAGGCGAGTAGGAGAGCGCATAGTTTGGTTTTTACCGAAAAACCGAACCAAAAATAAAAAATGAAAATGGTTTGATTAATTGAATTTCTTACTTTCTTCTATTATTATTTTTTTTATTTGATTAACCTTAATTTTTGGTTCTATTTGGAGTTCTTTTGTTCTCTGTTTCATCTTCACGCAAACCCTCTCTTTTTTTCGCATGCAGCAGGAGCAAAGCACCACCCAATAACACGAAAGACGACAGTCTATTGTTACTAAAGGCGAGCCCTAGTCAGCGACGAACTACTGCAACGAAAAGTTTGTTGAAGGTAGCGGCTGCAACGAAGAATAGCAGTTCATGTTCTTCATCCAATTCCCAGAACCTCCTCCAATCAATTAATTTGGGGTTTTTTTTTTTATCTGTCTATGTCTAATTTAGGTTTTAACCGATCTCTTTCTCTCATTTTATTCAACAATTTCAATTTCTCCTTGATTTTGTGGGTGAATTAATTAGGGTTTTAATATATTATCTATACAGATTGTGATATTATGATTTCAGTTTGATTTGCAATTGCAATTGAAGATAGCAACTTATTTGCAGAAGCTAGATTACGATTTTTTACATACAATTTTTTTTTTTCTTTCAATTCCCTTTGGATAATCAGATATTAAGGTGTTTCATTTGATTTTTCTTCCAATTGTAATAAATTATTGAATCTGAATTTGGTTATTCCATTTGAATTTGGATTTGGTGTTTGACATAAATTACAATCACATTCCTTCTCTTATTTTCTCTCTGGTGATTCAGTTTTCAAGTTGTTATTGTTGTATGTTCGGTTACCGATAGATCATCTTTGTGGTAACAGAAGATTTTCGGTTACGATTATCAGGTAACCGAAAATTTTTCGGTTCACACGAAATTTGGTTTCGGTTTACCGGCCCTAGGGCCGAGCCAAGCCAAGCCAAGCCAAACTTTGACGTTATCGAATGGGCTAAAAAATTTCAATCGGATTCAAGCTTGAACCCAAGAATCAGTCTTTTGAGATTTTCAGCCACACAACACTTTCCTTCCCTTTCTTCTTTTCTCTTTGGTTTCAATCTTCCAATTTCTGATCTCCAGATCTTTAATGCTCTTGACAGAGACTTTCTATTTTCGATGAAAGCTCTTCAATTTCATCTTAGTCTCGACTAAGTTGCGGAAGAACCATTAAAACCTACAGTTTCTCATTTGATTTTTTTCTTTTATAGTTTCTTTTATTAAAGCGAAATTACTCTTTAATCTTCAAATCTAAAGTCTATTACTGTTCATATAATTTATTTGGATGCATGTGATTGTCGTTTGTAAAGTGATAATTGATTACTATTTTCAGCCTCCCACATATTGTAGTTGGAAATTATACCTTGAGGTAGGCCACAACCTCAATTTAAGCAATTTATTTTCTGTTTTTGTTGAATTATTAGGTGCATCCGAAACTTTAGTTTAGTATGATCAATTACAGAGAGAATATGGAAAGAGAATATAGTTTGGTTGTTAAAATAACATGGAAAATTAGATTAAATTTATAAATTATTTTAAAATTGATATTTTTAAACAAATTTTAATTTCTTTATATTTATATTAAATTCTTCTTAATGTTTTAATACTTTATCATTATTCAATTTTTATTTTTAATATTTTTAAAATGTGGAATTTAATTAATGAAATAAATATTCAAATAATAAGTTTGGTAATAAAATGGCACAAATAATAATGGTATTTTTATTATCTGAGTTATAATAATAAAATATTAAATTAAAATAGTATAGGTAAATTGTTAATAATAATCAAAAATTATTAAATTAAAATGACATAGCTAAATTTGTTAATAATAATAAAAAATATTAAATTGAAAAATATTAAATTAAATAATAATTTTAATATCTTACTATTATTCAATAATGTAATGAGATAATAATTTTAAAATTACAATTACCTTAAAATAATTTTAAAATTATGCATACATATTATTATTATTTTAACTAAAAATTTGACTTTCTACGAAATTTATTTTAATAGGTTTTGAATTAAAAATTAATTTTCAAAACCAAATTTTGTTTTAATGATTTGAATTAAACATTTAATTTTAAAACTAAATTTTTAGTCAACAATAATTAATAATTTTTGTTTTTAAATATTTTGCTATGCTTTCTTGATTTCTTATTTTTTAAAAAAATTTCTTAAAATATATTTGTTAAAATCTTATACAACATTTGTAAAAAAATAAATAAATTAACTAATTATAATTTATTTTTTTAAATAAAACAATTATAATTTATTGAAAATAATTGATTTTTTTAGAATTTATTAAAAATTATTGATTATATGTATTTATTTGTTAATATATCTTAAATATAATCTTATCAAATCAAAAGAAAATCCAAATGAGAATCATTATATGGAAAATTATTAAAATAACTTTAATTCACATTGAAATATTTTATTGTTTATAAGACAACAAAATATATATAAACATTCAATTTTAAGACCAAATTTTTGGTTAACAATAATTAATAATTTCTGTTTATAAATATTTTGTATTGTTCTCTTGATTTTTTATCCTAATATTTTAAGTTCTAATATATCCTATATAATTTCTGTAAAAAAAAAATAAATTAACTAATTATAATTTATTACTCTAAATAAAAAAATTATAATTTATTGAAAATAATAAATTTTTTTCGATATTATTGAAAATAATTGATTGTATACATAAATTTTAGTCAATAGTGTCATCTACAAAATGTTTACCTTAAATATAATTTTATAAATAAAGAAAAATTCAAATAAAAATCTTTATATGAAAAATTATTAAACCAACTTTAATTCACATTAAAATTTTTTATTATTCATAAAATAATAAAATGCATTAACTTATATATATATATATGTGACCAATTTTAAAAATAATATAAATTTAATTTCTTATTTTTTAAAAAAAAAAATATGTTGAACTCTATAATTACAATAAATTTACA
This sequence comes from Croton setiger, assembly GCA_948099555.1. Taxonomy (NCBI): domain Eukaryota; kingdom Viridiplantae; phylum Streptophyta; class Magnoliopsida; order Malpighiales; family Euphorbiaceae; genus Croton; species Croton setiger. The sequence continues at coordinate 76,580 of CANUEY010011619.1, read as the reverse complement.
TAAATAAAATTATAAACTATTGTAATTATTATAATTACAATAAGTAACATATATTAAAATTTGAAATTGATATTGCATTTGTTTTTAGAAAGTAAATTTTCTTTTTTCTTTTTCAACATTTAATATTTAATAAAAATATAGAAATAAAGTTAGTATATATAACTATTGTTAATCTTTTATGAGTTTATTACTATTATAGTTTTTTCTTTAAATTCTATGGTAATATATATTGTTCAACAGAGATAAAAAATGTTAAAAGTATGAAAAAATTAAATAAACGTATTAGTTTGAAAAATTAATTAGAAAAAAAATTGTAACGAGTCTCTAAGCACAAATCTTTTTTCTTCCCACATTCGCTTTCTAAATATTATTATTTGACAAATTTTGGATAGTTTTTCATTTTTTATTAAGCAACAAAACATACATAATCATGATTATTGTATTCATTTATCTTTCTAAATTGAATAATTAGAAAACAAATAATTTCATAAAATTCTAATAAAATTAATTATAGAAAATATTAGACTTCTTAATTTAAATATTTATAAGTAGTTTGTTCAAATTTAAATATTTATAAGTAGTTTGTTCAAAAATAAATATTTATAGGTATTCAACTAATTTTCTATATAATTATTTTTAAAAAATATATTTAATTCCATTTCTAAAATTTTTATGAAAATGGTTAAATTTAAATATTAAAATTGTGTTATATTATATTATATTATAGAAAAAAAATTTGCAATTTAAACTAATTACATCTCAATTTCAAGCAAAAAAATAGGCATAATATTATAATTGTTATGTCACAATTTAGCATTGAATTTTGCTAATTATCATACGCATTAAAACAATTAATGAATTCATATTAAATAACATTTATTAATTTATTTTGACATGATGTGCATTTAATGATCAAAATTAATAATTATTATAATTAAAATAATTTTTATTTATTCTAAAAAAATATTTTTAATTATTTGTACGTATTATATATATTTCAAAAAGATAATTCTAATTATTTATTAATTAGTCAATTTTATTTATATTAAAAGTATTATAGATATTTTTAATTAAATATAATTTATAAATATGTTAATTATTAAATTCATAATTAAAATATTATCAAATAAATATTAAAATTTGAAGTACGATTAGGGGAAAGTTTCAAATTTGAACACAATAATTGTAAGAAAAAAATGATTTTATTCTTAAATATACATGCATTGATGCACATGAAGTTACCATCCATTTTATACGTAAAAATTGAAATTAATTATTAAACTGTTTTAAAAAAATTAATTACTAAAAAAAACTTACACAAATAATTGTATACACATTAAATGAAACTTTCATTTAAATTAAAAACTGGTTTAAAAAATAGAATTAGAAAGGAAATTAATGAGTAGAATTTTTATTTAAAAACAATTAATTGTAAATTATAACATTTTGGTTCTATTTTTATAAATGTTCAATTATAATTATAGTCATTGAGTTCTTTTCATTTTAATTATAACACTTTAATTCTATTTCTATTAATATTCAATTTTAATAACATTAGAGTATAAAATTACAATCTGTATATAAAAAACTTTATGTAAACGCAAAAATATTTAGGTGTTATATATGTTTTTCTATTATAATTTTTCACTAATTATTAATTTTCTTTGATGATTTGTTTTTATTATTTTTCAGCAAAACTTCTATTCTATCAATATCAAAAAATCATTCTTTTTGTTAGCCACTTGAAAAACTTAAGAGTATATTTTGGCGGATTTACTTCATTCTTCTACAGTTAAATTTAATAAGAGCATATTCATGATTTTACTTATATTAGCTTGATTTTATAAAAATTCTCTACGCTTTTTTTTATGTTCTTAATTTTGTACATGCACATAAAAAAATCATTTAGCTAGCTTCTTCTGTTTTCATTTTTCTTGTCGGTCAATTTTTAATTTTTTCTATAATTTGTTCTCTATTCTATCAATTATAGATTTAATTTCAATATTCATCGATATTGTTCATCATTAAATTGTACTTGAAATAGCATTGGTAATTGTCATCTTGAGATTATCAAAAGATATGTTTAATTTAAAATAGTTTATAGCATTTCTTTGTAATTCATAATTTCATCCATTTACTTAATTTATTTATTCTTGCTAATTTTTCACCTTATCTAGAAATACTAAATTCTTATTTTTCAAAGTAAGTTTCATATCTTATGTTTATTTAATATCTCAAATAAATTTTATTGTATAAAATTAGAGTGAAAGAAAAATTATTAGAGATTACTATAACAAATATTGATATTGAATTAAAACACCAAAATGAAAGTTACTACTAATTTTTTGAACATATATACGAAAGAAAGAGAAGTTTTGGAGTTGATGTCAAGAGAATTTTTCTTTTTTCTCAACTTCTTTCTCTTCTAAATCCAAATTCTGGGTTGTCGTTAGTTTATTTAGCCAACGTTAGCCCCTTCAATAGTTATTTTACTTATTTCTTTAGAAAATATATTAGATCTGACATTTTTTAATAGATTTGATGTTTTTATAATTTGTATTCATTGTTCTTCTTTTAATAAAGTTTTTGTTCTCACTTTTGAGATGAGTGTGAGCTCTTCTTTTAAATTAGGATATAAGATTTAGCTACGGTTCAGTTTAGGTGAATTTTGTTTCTGAATTAGGTTCATGAAATAGTATTCTTAAATTAGACAATGATCATGTTATTCAAGGTCAATTTTTTAATCGTTGGTTCATGTTTGGTTTATGATTCACAGAGTTTTAGTTAAGTATGTGTTTCAAATCTTCACTTCACATACAATTCAAATGATTTTTTTTTAAAAAAAAAGGTCAAATTGTGAACCGTAACTGTTCACAGTTATCCGCACATTTATGGTTCAATTATGGTTACAGTTGAAATTTTTTATAAACTATTAACTAAACTTACAGTTGAAATTTTTTATAAACTATTAACTAAACCATTACATTGACGGTTTAATCTATTTTTTCGGTTGACCAGTTCAAATTAGTATATGATTGATCTATCTACAAGTTTTATTTAAAAAGTTAAAATAAAAAATTCTATTTATATTAAAATTTAGATGGATTGACATTGTGATAGATCGAGATTGAAAAAATTTCAAGCTATCTAGATTGGTTATCTGCAGGCGTAATTTACATCCTGACATCAATATATACTCACTATGTAATGCGCGGGTATAATACTAGTTTTCATAATCAAATGGTTGAATAAAATAATTGTAATTAAATGAAATATTTGAGTGATTAGTAATAAAAAAGTCTAAATTTTTAACATAAATAAAATATTATTACTTCTTTATTTAAGTTATCAAATATTTAAAAATTGCTTCTTAAAAAAGGAAAACCATTACATTAAATCTATATTTTTTAGATAATAATTTGTAGTTTTTTTAAGATAATAACAATAAAATAATATTACTTAGAGAAATAAAACATAATACTTAAACATTGTCAATGCATATATATACTATCATCCATTCTTAATTTCCTTTTCTCTTTTATCTTTGCGATAATATATTGTATTATAATAGTAAAATATAATTAATATGATCAATTTAAAATATTGATTTTATTTTATAAACCCTAAAAAATCATTTACTACAACTTTGAGAGAAAATACTACTTTTTTATAATTTTCGGTTTTATTTATTATTATTTCTAATTAAGTTTATAATATTATATAATTTTTGCTAAAAAATAATTTTTTTAGGAGATTTGCTAAAAATTTAAATGAATATATTTTCTCTTTTTATCTTAGTAGAAATTAATACATTTATAATATTAATTTATTTTTTTTTTTAAAAAAAAAAGGGAAAATGGGAGTGTTGATTATTCCATGATTATTATATGAAAAGCTATTATTACCGTATATTAGCCAATTGTGATTGGTTATCATATAGTTGAAAATTATGCTTAATTTTTCACTAAATGCGACATTTTGGTTAAAAATAAATTTTTTTTAATGTGTTTATTGAATGAAATAAATAACTTAATATTAGGGTGTATTTTTTATTCACTTAAAATTAAAAAAAAAAAATCATTGGAAACTACTTTCAAAACATCCTATAAAAATATATTTGAGAAACTTAAATTCAGTGATTTTTCTAAACTTTCCATAAATTATACAAATCACAATAATTATATTAAATTCTAATCATATCAGGTTAAATTTTAATATTTTCTTTCTACATAAATATGTCATCATTAATATTGCCTAAAAATATGGTCTAAATCTAAAATATGGATTTACAATTAACCATAATTAATATTGCCTAAAATTATGGTCTAAATCTAAAATATGAATTTACAATTAACCATAATTATTATCTAAAATCAATAATGTAATTTAGAAAACATAATAAGATTTTGATTATAGTCTGTAAATAGGGACTGATAGCAAAAAAAATTTCAATTCTAAGTGTTTACGTGAGAGTTTTAAATGAGTAGAGGTAGTTACGAAAAATTGCTTTGTGTACTTTTAATTTCTTGATTTTTTTTTTTTTAAAGTTAGTGGCAACAATACAATAATTCTAAATGTCTATCAAATAGTTAAATATCATTTTAATTATGGTACAAAAAAAATTGCTATATTTTATTATTATCTTTTACAAAAGATCAATATCCAACCAAAATGGTAAATAAAGAAGTTTTGATTTTTGATCTTCCTAAAAAACTATTGAATTTACTGCTATTATTTGAAGAGTTAAAAACTTATATCTGTATTAAATTCTTTTGTGCATAACCTTAATTATTTATTTTTATTTTATTATTTAGTTGATGTGACTAAAATATTAATTGTAATACATTCAATTCAACATTTATTATTATATTTTACTTTCACCGTAATATTTATTTTTTTTTTGCCCACCGAATCTTGCAACTAAATATTTGGTCATCAAAGTCCTACAACTAAAAGAAAATTTCAATTTTGTGTTATTTAGATATGTCTCAAAGTACTCTAATGAGTTAGCTAATTTTTAGTTAAAAGAGAACTGTTCACGAAATTATAATTTAAATTTCATATATTTTTAAAAAAAAATTATTATTTTTTTAAAAATATAATAAGTCTTAATATGTATTAGTAACTATAGTTTCAAATTTCATGTAGATTTTCAAATTTAATAAATTATTATTATTAGTTACACATTTTTTATTCTTAACCTTTTAATCTATTTATCACAAGGTGAAGTGTTTGATACTGGTTTGGTGTATTTTTATAAGTATCCTTTTGCAACTATTCATAGTATTTTTATCTCTATAATTATTTTTATTTAATTGTAATGACTCGTGATTTCTGATTTTCCATTTTAAAGATATTAATACAAATTCCTTTTTAATATATGTTATAGAGATTTAATGCTCACTTTATACAAAGGTAAAAGATTGAATATAAAAATTCTCAGATTATTATGAATTTTCATTGACTTATGTTTTATTTTTACTAAATTATGTTTTCAATTATCATATTTAATTTTTTCTTAAAATAAATTTCAAAAAAAAAAATTAACGTGGACTTATGGTTCTATTTTCAATACTAAACCATTAGAAATATTTAATGTAACATTTTTTATTATTTATACCTAAATATGAATTTTAATTTTATATAAAATATGTTGTCTTAAAATTATGGTAATTTCATTTCACTATTAATATTGCCAAAAATAATAAGTTTATGGCCTAAAATAATGATTTTATAGATCTAGAATAATGGATTCATTAAATTTTTCCCCTCTTCTTTCTATATTCAAAAACTCTATATGTAAATTTAAGTAAATAATAGTAGAATATAATAAAATAAATAAATATATTAATAATTTTTTTAAAGAGTAATATATTAAGAAATTATCCACCAATCTATTACTATTATATATAAATATACTTAAATATCACCTTCTTTTAAAAAAAAAAAAAACATACTAATAAAATCTTTTTTACATTTATGAAATTAATCAATTCTACAATACATTATATTCTAATATTTTCCTTCCACAAATATTCACTATTATTGTTGCCTATAATTATATTATGCACATAAAATTATGATCTAAAATAATTTGTTTATTACAATTACCCATATTTTACTAATGTTCATACTAAAAATGAAAAGATATGAAGAGTTTATTAGGTTAGGATTTTTCCAAACTTTTTTAAATACCAACATTTTTAGTTTAACTATTAATCAATGGTTTGGTTAGGCTTAAATTCAAATCCTGAAAAACTTTATATTGTTAAATCAACTCTAACTTGTGTAATGACTAAAGTTAAATTGAACCAACCCTTACTTCACGGCTCAACTTAGATTGGTTAAATTCAATTTTTTTTTTTTACATATGTAATTTCAGGTATAATAATGAATGCTTTTTTTATGTACCATTCATACAGTCAATCCATTAAAATTTAAAAACTAATCTAATCTCAAATGTTAGTTGCGTTGCATATAATAAAAATATAATTTAATTTCATTAAAAAAAATCTATACTTCTTAAAAAAGATATTTGTTATGAGATCCATCCATAATAGGTTAGGGTAAAGTATGAGCGGACAATTCAGGTTACAAGACTTGACTTTTATTCAGTTTAGGTTGTGAACGAGATTCATAAAATATTATCCCCTAAATTAGACCATGATCATGAGGTTCAAAATTAATTTTTGAATCATTGATTCATGATTAATTCATGATTCACTGACATTTCAATTTAAGTGCGTGGTTCAAATGATCAATTGAAATTAAAATATTTTTTTTTAAAAAAAAAAATCCAATTATGAATCATAATAGTTCATGATTACCAACATAGTAATAGTTACAATTGAAAATTTTCATGAATTATAAACTTGATGGTTGAATCCAGTTTTATAGCCGATCAATGTTGAAAAATTATTATATAAGATTTTTTTTTTTAATAAGAATGAAGTGGGTGGCGTTGAAATGGATGGATTTAGGTAAAAATAAAAAATGGATGGTGTTGCTATAAAAGAAAGGGTGGCGTGGTGTTGCAGGAGCAGGACAGTGCAAATGGAATAGGAGGTTTTAGCGTAATCCATTGGAAATGCAGGACTCTTATCCATGTGGCAAATGCTGATTCGTGTTATTAACAAAAATTGGTGGGTCGTTAGCCTCTCCTTAAATGATGGTCGTCTGTTATGTTTAAAGACGTGCGCGCGTCTCTAGGTGCGAGAGTTGGTTTATTTTTTTGGATCCCACTGCCTTTTTTTTTTACTTCTAAGTTGTAGCTGTCCTTTTTTCCTCCTACTGTCTTCATTTTATTTATATGTAGGTTTGAGTCTCTTTTAGAATTTTTTTTAAAGTGGAAATGAATCTACGCTATCCTTTTTCAAATACTCAAGCTTAAGATACCTTGAATTCAACTCAATAAGTTCAAATGCGTCATACCTGAATTTGAGTGTTACAAATCAAAATCACGTCACTTTTACTTATTATTATTATTTTTCGCTTGCTTTTTTTTCTCGTTTGATTAAAAATTATTTAAATATTTAAACATGTCAAATTATAACAATTTAAAAATTACACTCAATTCTGACTTTTTAAATTATGGATTGATTTCACAATAAAAATTTCTCCAGTACTTTCAAAGAAAATAAATATTATTGAATTATGTTTGATTAACATAACTTATAGATTTTTTTTAAGAATTAAATCAATTAAAAAAACAATGCAAAAAGTTTGACACTGTACTTCAAAGTCAACAAAAACAAATGATTTAAGATAGATTTTAAACAAGATGCGCTTTTAGACACTAATCAGACAAAATAAAATTTAGATTAAAATGCTAATCAGACAAACATAGAATTTGGATTAAAAAGCTATAAACAGATAGATACAATGAGACAAAATTTTGTAAATTGTATGAAATGAGTGTTTGATTTAATAAATTGAATTTGTTTAAAGTTATTAATTTGGTATGTGTCCATTAAAAACAAATTTAGCGCATATGAATTGTAGCGTACAGTGTCAATGCCTGCTCACATCTATATGATGTTGCCTCACTTATAGATACATATAAGTTTTGACACCAAAATAATGCCTACTGATGAAAACTACAGTTCGGAAGACCCAGACTTAGATTGGTTAACAATCCAGATTAATAGTTACCAAGTTTTTTTTAAAGTAAATTATTAAAACCTAATACTTTTAAAAACCTTCTTAGATAAATTGATCATTGGAGTTCATACGGACATGAGTAAATGTTTTAATAAACGTGTTCCTTCGTTGTTTGGGCTATATATGTTTAGGGACAAAAAGGATTATTTTCTAGACTTCTTGAACTTCACTGGATAGCGAAGCATCTAGACCAACATTTGTTTCTTCACCAAAAGTAGCGTGGCCTCGGTCTAAATCGGGCAGCAGATAGGCAGACCTTAGTTAATGAGGGTGGAGGATCGAGACTAGATCGGTGAACGGCGGTCCGGCGCCGGGCCAATTAACCGCGGTTCGCGGTTAATCTTCAATTAATTTCGGACTGATTAACCGCCGGTTTGTTGGCTCCTACCAGTGGTTCGGCCTTTTTTTTTCAAATTTTGTAGGTGGAAAAAAGTTAAAAAAAATTAATAGTATCTAATTTTTTATAAAGAATTTTTTAATTTCATGAAAGAAAAATTGAAGTTTAAAAAAAATTGAAATCAAACGAATTGCAAACATGGAAAAAAAAAATTAGAAGAACTTAAAGAAGTTAAAATTTTATTTATCGAATGAAATTTACATAGAATTTATAATTTCTTAATTGAAGTTAATATTATTAGATAAAGGAAAAAAAAAAAAGCAAGCTTGCAAATAAATTTTTTATTTTTTATTTAAAATTATTTTGACTATATATTTTTATTGGGATAAATATGTAAAAATTTATTAATTATACATATTTTACAAATTATATATACATTTTCTCATATTAACTTCAAGAATTATCTCCAAAATTTTTAAAAATCTAGCAGTTAAAAATTAAGAATGTAAAAAAAATAAGAATTAACTCTAAGAAGCTTTATCTGTTTTTGATTGTTGCATATTTTGAAATGGTACTTAGAAGCATATTTTAAAATTGTGTTATTCGCGCAGATAAGCGACTAGTTTGATTAGCGGAGTTAAAAGTTTAGTCTAATAGTTAGTATACTGTGTTCTGACTTATTTAGGGTTGGAAATGAGCCAAGCCGTTCATCAGTTACTCGGAGTTCAGCTCGATTTAAGTTCATTTGAAAATCAAATGAGCCCACTCGATAACTAAATGAGCCATTCACAAGCTTGAGCTCGTTAACAACTTGTTTAATTTTATTTTTGTCTAAGATATATATTAACTCATTGTTTTTAGTTAGAAATTTTATATTTATCGTAATATAAGAATTAATTAATGCTTAAAAAATAATTGTTCTAACTATCCACTTATAATCTCTTTTTTTTTTTTTTTTGGTTTTATAGAAAAGGAGCGGTTCGCGAACTACTTGAAGCTCAGCTCAATAAAAACTCATTCAAAAACTAAATGAGTGACTCAAAAAGTAAACGAGCAAAGCTTGAACTTGATAATACTCGGCTCAGCTCTTTACCACTCCTATATCTATTGGTCAGGAGTTCAAATCTCCACTGAAAATTTTCATTAGTACGGAATGGTATAAAATCTCGAAACAGAACGGTTCGGGATTTTTTAAAGTCTTAGTTATCTACCAAAATTATTTTTGGTACAAAATTTGGGACGAGACCATCAGATTTACACCGAATATTTTTAGGATAAATTTTTGGGTCAAAATTTCTGTGCTATCCACGCACTTCTAATTACAAACTTTAATTTCTAAAAAATTCATATTTTAATTAAAAAAAAGCAAAGGACATTAATAGCTATTTTTAAAATTTCAAAACTACAAATAGCTCGCTTAAGTTTTAAGGCCAAACTTAGTCCATTTTAAAAAATAGGAATAAAAATATTCCATCCTAAAAAAAATGCTAATTGACTGTTCATAACTTATTTGTATTTTGTTTATAAAATGTTCACAAACTGTTCAAAAATTATTTATGACATATTCAAAGTATGTTCATATTTTGTTCAAATATTTTCATAAATGTCCATAATTTGTTCATATTCAGTTCATAAAATTTTCACAAACAAATGAGCTATTTTTAGGCTTGAAAACATGAATAATACTATATTTTGCCAAAAAATTGTATAAGGAGTTTTCGAAAAAAATAAGGAAAAAAATTCTTATACAACTATCTCTTTAAGTTTTTTAGAATGAAAAGACTTGTATTTTTTTTTTTTTTTGCCCTAAAAGGACTTTTTTAAGTTTGTGTAGGACTTAAACAGCCCATTTTGATATTTAGTATATATGAACATGTTTTTGAATAATTTTCAAACAGTTTGTATAAATTTTAGTAGATATATGAACATGTTCCGAACAATTTGTGAAAATTTTATGAATAAATTATAAACAAGTTATGATTTTTTTTCTGTGATTACTGACATTGAGACTCTTTTATAAAACTTAAATGGAATTGTAAAATTTTCTACCGTTTCCGAACAGTTTTTGAACATATTATGAACGGTTTGTAAAATTTTTATAAACTGTTTCGAACAGTTTTTAAACATATTATAAATAATTATTTTTGTTATGAGCTGTTTTAGTTTTTTTTTTTTAAATAAAAAATTCTTCTAATTTCAATTTATTAAAAAAATTTTTTTTATTCCCTTAATGACACTTTTTAAAAAAAATTCTTTATAAATAGACATTTTTAACCTCCTCCCAGCAAATAAACCCTTTTACCGTCCAGCCCGAATTTGCCTGGTTGTACCCGGTCAATCGATTACAACAAACACCAAGCCCCAACTGGCCAACTTGTCAAATAAGTCACAACTCATAAACAAATTTTTCTTTTGCCTTTTTCCTCATCGCTCGCCTATTCAACGGGTCGACAGCTAACCCGAATCCAGATCCACTAAAATTACCCGATATCCAACTTCCGAGTCGTCGTCTTCAACTTTTCAAATCCAACTCCATATTTACATTTTATGATTCTACCTTATATCAGTTTTCTCATCTCCTCTGCCGCAGAAAAGTATATAAATACTCCATAGCAGATCTGCTCTGTATTTCCCTAATCTCCTTTCGATTCATTCCGTACAAATTAATTGTACAGTTTAGAAAATTACGAGCAGAGCAAAATGATTGCGATTCCGTACTTAACTGCGTTGACGACGTACTTTAGTTATGGATTGTTGTTTGTGTTTGGTCAAGTCAGAGATTTATTCCGGAAAATTTTCGACTGGTGCAGCTCTAACAATCTTCAGGTCTTTCTTGTTTGATTGGCTTATAGTGGCATTAGTTTTATTTGCTTCGTTAATCAGTTTATCATTCTTAATTTTGATAATCAAGCAGGGATATGCTCCAATCTGTTTAGGACTCGAAGATTTCTATATACGCCGCCTGTACATGCGTATCCAGGTACCTGGTTTTGTAATGTTTGAATTGATTATGAGGTTATGCTTCGATATTTCTGCATACTAGAGCGAATTATTAGAGTTATGGATGTTTTGATCATGCTTATTGAAGTACAAATCCTGATGTATTGCGCTTGAGTTCAATATATAGCTTAGCAAGTGTGTTTGTAGTTCTAATATTTTTTTTTATCAAGACCACTGGAATTTTTAAATTAATATGAGTTTACATGATGAAATGGTAATTGCTGCAAAGTTATATGAATCTCTTTCCTTCTTTTTGATGATTTGACTAATAGGACTGTTTTGGAAGACCAATAGCTAGTGCCCCTGATGCTTGGATTGATTTGGTTGAGCGTTACTCCAACGACTGTAATAAGACACTAATGTAAGATTCTCCATTTGAGTTTAGTTTATCATGTATTTGGGCGTGTGAAGTTATTTGATTGGTAAAATCTTTTAACTGTCACTCCCGATTGACACAGACGAACTACAAACATAACAAGATGCCTTAATTTGGGGTCATACAACTATCTTGGCTTTGCTGCAGCAGATGAGTACTGCACACCTCGAGTAATTGATTCATTAAAGAAATATTCTGCTAGCACTTGTAGTAGTCGGGTGGATGCAGGCGCGTTCATTAACTTGAAAGTACCATTGTTGTTGTAATTCTCTGCTCAAATTTTAATTAAATCAGTTATGACACAGGCACCACTGCATTGCATGATGAACTGGAGAAATGTGTTGCTGACTTCGTTGGAAAACCAGCAGCCATTGTTTTTGGCATGGGCTATGTTACAAACTCTGCTATTCTTCCTGTTCTGATTGGGAAGGTAGATACTATTGTTACCAATACTGTTTTTATAGAATCATTGTCCTTTATAATTGCATTTTGACTTCTTATTGTGTTTTCTAATTCGTTACAGGGTGGTTTGATTATTAGTGATTCCCTGAACCACAACTCCATAGTCAATGGTGCACGTGGATCTGGAGCTACAATCCGTGTTTTTCAACACAACAGTAAGTGTCTGTTGTTATGATTTGTCAGTTGCCTAGTTAATCAAATGCCTTCTATAAAATGGGACATTTCTTTTATGGGCAGACTGTTACTCGTAACTTCCCTTGTCTGTACTTTTCTCTGTGCTGTGCTGTTACCATTTAATTCCAAGTAGAAATGTCTGACATGCTTTCTCCACACATATTCCTAAACTAGTTTGTCACTTGCAGCACCCTCCCATTTGGAGGAAGTCCTAAGAGAACAGATTGCGGATGGACAACCTAGAACTCACAGACCTTGGAAGAAAATCATTGTAATTGTGGAAGGCATATACAGCATGGAAGGGGAGCTTTGCAAGCTTCCTGAGATAATAGCAATCTGCAAAAAATATAAGGTAGAATCAACATGATTGCATTCTTTCATGGTATCTTAAATTCTTATCTTATGTTCCATCTGATAGTTGACTACATTTATTTCTCTTGAGGTTTGACCTTTCGTAATTCCTTGGATGTATGCATTAATAATACCATTTGCACAATGTACTCTTAAGCTCGCTTCTTGGGATGCCTGCTGTATATTTACTGTGACTCATGCTGTGATGACCTTTTGATAGATAAATAATATGTTTGGTTGTTTAGCTTAATGAAAAGTTGTCAATGTAATATGGTGATTGATTTATCTCAAAACTCAAGTATAGGAGCACTCATACACGATCAAAATGCTTCCAGTTCTGTTGCATGATTTGAAAATTCTGTATAAAATCAGGTCTCATTCTTATTATAGAAGAGATTTTTTTCACTGCTTATCAATTGTATCCTGGATGAACTAAGCGGACTAGTATTAAGCCCCATGTTTCTTTCTCCTGTTTCTCTCTTATTCTTTCACGCCATGTTATTATAATGTTCTATAGGCATATACATACTTGGATGAGGCTCATAGCATTGGGGCAGTGGGAAAAACAGGAAGAGGTGTTTGTGAGCTCCTAGGAGTGGATACTGCTGATGTGGACATCATGATGGGAACTTTTACTAAATCATTTGGGTCATGCGGTGGATATATTGCTGGGTCAAAGGTTTGTTTTTATATATTTGTTGTTTGATCTTGTTCACTAATATGTTGCACAATGCATATGCATTTTATATTGCCACTGTATTTAAGGTTACGTTTGATTAGACATTAAATTGTCATTGTGATTCTGTCTTGTTACTTTGTTTAGACAAAGAAAAGCTATTGCATTGTAATGTAATGACTGTTGGATTAAATATAACCATTACTTTAACTAATGCAATGTCCATTCCAGTTAAATGCTTGTGATCATGAGTACTTTTTTTACTTTATTATCCACTTTTTCTTTCACCATGAGTCTATGACCACAATTTCTTACAAATGAGCATTTTGTTGCCATTGACACAATGACACAATCATACTGATCAGGAATAAAACTTGTCTACCTGACATCAATATTTATTTTTGCCATCAAACATAGGATTGAATGATTGTTTTCCTTCTTTTTTTGAGTTCATTAATTTCACTACATTCTGATAACCATAACTTAATTTTCTTTGAGATGTACAAGTGTGGCATATAAAGTATTGTGGTTTATAGTTTTGCTGGAGAGATTCACATACTAATACTGTATCTATTCCTGGCTGCTGGCTCTTTTACATGGTCTAGTTTACTAGAAGATTTTGAACCTCTTATCTGTAACCACAATCTGCATATAAATGATTAAGGGCATATCTTCATTTTAGTGTGCCAAGGAAATGTTGTATGCTACTTGGATTTTGTGATTGAAAAAAATATCATTTGTTCTTTTCAGGAACTTATCCAGTACTTGAAGTACACATGCCCTGCTCATCTATATGCAACCTCTATCTCACCTCCAGCTGCAGAACAAATAAAATCTGCCATAGAGGTTATTCTCGGGGAAGATGGTTCTAATAGAGGTTTGAATGGATGCTTATTTTTCTGAACCTTTCAGAGTGGATATCTTAGAAATGGTACATATCATCTCTTTAAATTAACTGGGGCTTGAAGCATTGTTATTTTGTATAGGTGCCCAGAAGCTTGCACGAATACGCGAGAATAGCAACTTCTTTAGATCAGAATTGATAAAAATGGGGTTTGAGGTTCTTGGAGACAATGACTCTCCTGTAATGCCAATTATGCTTTACAATCCAGCTAAAATTCCTGCCTTTTCAAGAGAATGCCTGAAGCAGAAGGTATCTGTTGAATCAGTAACTTTGTATGTTTATGATTAGTTATTTACATGTTTTACATGAATATTAGTTATCCATTTTTAATGTTACAGGTGGCGGTTGTGACAGTGGCTTTTCCAGCCACACCACTATTGTTGGCTAGGGCACGCATATGCATATCTGCTTCGCATACCAGGGAAGATCTGATTAAAGCATTGGAAGTAAGTTCTGTTAGCTATCACCTTTTCTTTTGGGCTGTTTCTTGAGTCATTCTAGTATTTATGATTAGAGAATGTGTGACCCTCTTATGGCATCTCCACATCAGAATGTCAATTCTCACACCCACATAAATTGCATAGACACACTGAAAATAGATGTAGACTGAGAGATGACCCCCAACCAATCCTTCTTCTCCACCAAACAGCCACCACCAAAAAGAAAACAAACTCCACTACCCAGCCAAATTTTGGAAAAGAAATAATCAGTAGAATATTCCATAATATGGGAACTTTTACTTAGTTAACCCTGCCAAGTTAAACACCATGTAACCTCATCAAGGGAAGAGGCTATTTTGCTAATTTTATTTCCCTTCCTATGAAATTATTTCATGGTGGTAAATACTTCTACTAATTTTTTTTTTGAAACACGACCTTTATGGAGATTCCAGTGTTATTAAAATCTTATGCTTCACCATTTAAATTGTATGATTTGATTACATGCCCATACAAATTTTATGGGTGCATCGGAATTGAATATAACTTGCAGTATGCTATTTGAGTTATACAATTTTAATCGATTCCCATGCCCAACATTCCTGTACTCAAGAAAACAAGTGGAATAGTTAATGAAGAACACAAAGAATAAGAGGATGATGAAGAGCTTGAATTGAAAAATAATGATGGGAAATTTAGTGGCCTTACAGCTGTAGTTTTTTTTTTTTTTTTTTTTTTTTTTTTTTTCTGAACTAGAGTTTTGTATTTTTGAATTTGAAAACTACATACGTCATTAGGTCTTTTTCATTTTGTGTTTATTACATGAGTTGCAATTGAATTCTTTTAGTTTAGATAAATTATATAGGAAATGTTTCTATAAAAAATGCACATTATATTAATATCTAATTAAGTTGTGTGTAGACGAACACTATATTTTTTTTTTAAATAGTGAATCTTAGGGTTCAATTTGATTCCTGATTTCCAAAATAAGGATCTCAATTCTAGATTGATCAACTACAGGTTTGTTTTGGTGGTGTGTCTTGTATGCTTGTTTTTATTTTTTTAGTTTCAATCATTTGATATGTGAATTACGACTTTTGCATAACATTTGTTGTGAAATTATGTTTATGGGTATTTAATTTTATTAATAAACGTTGTACACCTGCATCCCAAACAGAACACAATTTAAAATTTACAATCTTGGACCTGTCCTTGCTCACAAGGACATGCACCTCTGATAGAATAACAGAAGATGTGAAATTTACTGCTTGATATAACAGCGTATTATTGTGTTGTAAAGTAAGCAGACACGATAGGAATTCAATATATTTATTGATTTAGTATTTTATGATGATCTCTACGGTTCTGTCATAACAAAGTCTATTGCATGTAAAGTAAATATTTTTCCTATTATCATTTTTTTTATTTTTAGGTTATCAGACAAGTTGGGATCTTGTTGGAAGAAAATACTTCCCTGCAGAACTATTAATTTAGTTTTCTATGATGACCTCTATGGTTCTGGCATAACTAAGTCTATTGCATGTAAAGTACCATATTTTTCTTATTATCATTACACCATAAATCTTGATTGGTTCTATTTTCTTGTTTTTAGGTTATCAGCCAAGTTGGGGATCTTGTTGGAATAAAATACTTCCCTGCAGAACCAAACAAGCATCAGAATCAGGAAGATCCTAGGATTTTGAAGCTGGACTGAGCGACTTTGTTTATCATTTTTTAAAACTAATCAGTTGTTGCAAATAGCAGAACAGGAGCAAAGATTACTGAAGCTGAACAAGTATGTCACATTAATATTTTTGCCTCAAACAATCGATAGTTGTCCTTTAGCTTCACCGTTTGTGTTATGAGTACGAGCTCTGCAGTGTGGTTATATTTACAGTTTGAGGCTCTATATTGCTTTTAAGTTGATCTAAGTTTTGCCCCGATGCTCATGGCTCATCGAATTCTGACTACAGCTTATTTATTCTTTTTTCTTCTTTTGTTTATCATTTTGATTTTTTTTAATTGTTGCTGATAATGATGTGTATATATTTAGCTGTACCATATATATTTTTGGCATGTCTGAAACAGTATTTTTCTGATGGGAATTCCATCGCTTTGTAACATAAATGAGAATTTCTTGAACTCTCAATTCTTCTATATATTTTTACTAATGTTTTTTTGTACCTTATAGAAAAGTTGCTTGCACAAGCTATAAGAAGCTCTAAAATGTTGGTCATCTTTCATGTGTATTACCTTTTCTGGGCTGGTTTACTGTTGAATGAATCAATTGACAGTGATTAAAGGGTTGAATATTTAAAATAGGATAGGTTTAATTTAAGTTTCTGACCCCCCTTGGCTCGGTTGAACTATGAGGTATATATTCCATGGGATTGATTGTGATTCACTGATGCTAGAGTAGTTGTCTTTGGACCCGCCAATGGTCAAATTTGCAGGGTGATATGGCCCATCTAGAGATGCAACCTCGAAACCAGATTGATGCATCAACGCCATGAAGAAACAGTAAGCAGAGAGAGGCACATGATTCTAGGCTAAAGATAGAAACTCAGGTTTGGAATTTATCAAATTATCAATTGTAATTATAGTTTCATACTTTACTCATTGTTTAATGGCTTAGCGGAACCAATTATCAGTCTTTATCCTCAAGCTCTTCTCTTTTTTTTTTTTTCTTTTGAGGAACCTTCTCTTCTTTTTCTTACTTCCGCCCCAATAGCACCTGCAATTCCCGTCGGTAGGTGGTCGGAATGAAGGGCATACTTGCAGCGGCGGCGTTTCGAACCAAAAATAGCGTCGGTGGTCATAGTAGCAAACGTCAACAGAATCTTCGATATCTGTTTTCAATTTTTTATTTTTTTAAATTAAAATTTTTAAATTATATTTTGGTTCAAATATTTTATACGAAGTTCAAAACTTAATATTATTATTTTCTAATAAATTTAATAGAAAATTAGTTAAATGTCTACTAGAAATTAAATTCGAGGACAAAAAGTATATTTCAAAAAATAAATAAATTAAATTTGGTGATAAAAAGTATATTTAAAAAAGTAGAGAGATAAAAATGTAAATTAAGTGAAAATGATTAAAATTATATTTTTTTTATTTTTAAAAATTATATATATATATATATATATAGAGAGAGAGAGAGAGAGAGAGAGAGAGAGAGAGAGAGAGAGAGAGAGAGAGAGAGAGAGAGAGAGAGAGAGAGAGAGAGAGGTAGTTTAGTTGTCGAGAAGTGAGCAAAGAAAGTGAGAGAAGGATTTTGAATTGGGAAAACATGAATGATGAGGAAAAAGATGAAATAAAGATAATAATTTGTGGGTCTTGTATTTGGAAAATTTGATGGTGCTGATTTGGAGAAACAAGTAAAGAGGTAAAAGAGAGAGTTGGTTGTTTAAGACGTAATTATCGCTTTTTCTCTCTTCAACTTTAATTCTTTCTTATTCTCTTTCTTCTTTCATCTGTAATGTAACTCCAAAAATCATCTAAATTCAAAAACATTTTCTATCTTTAATAGGATTTGCCTTTAAAAGATGAGTTAGCAATTTGAAAAAGGGGTTTACCTTGAAAAGAGAGAGATGTTGTACAAGTAATAATTACTGAGATTTTCATTGAAAAGACAGAGAGAGAGAGAGACGTTGTAGAAGTATTTATTGTTAGTGTTAGTGCTTTTTTCTTCCTCTAAATTTGTCTTCCATTAGACTTCTCATATTTCATTTTCATTTTTTAAAAGATCCTTATTCATTATGAGATGACTCGGTATTGAAGGAGAATTACTCAAAAACATTACGTGGTTTTCAGAGGATTGAAGCTTGGTGTATACTTTTCATGGGAAGAATGTGCATAGGAGTTAAGAGGAGCTACTTCAAATCATTCCTCTCGTTTCAAGAGGCATTGGTAGCATATAATCATAGGGTTGATGGGGATGTTCGCAGTGATCAACACAACAATAGAACCGGTAATGAAGTGGGTATTTGTGAGATTACTTCCTTTTCTGCTGGTGCTCGTTCAGATCAGATGCTAAATGTTGTTGCTGGAGATTGATTAGTTTTTGTCCATTTAAATATTTCTTTTTCATTGCAATTTTCCTTCTATGGATTGTAATTTACATTTCCAAATATGTAATTTCATTTAAAAATGGTATAAATTAATTAATGTTAAGTTGAGATGAAAATTAATTTTGAAAAATGAAATGGAATGTCTTAGATATTCCCAAATTTGAATATTGAAGAATGCAAATTATCAAGAAATTGACTTAATGATAATTTTTGCAAGTCCTTATATCCAAAGCCCATACACTGCTATTTAAGCCCATTTAGTAAAAATTTTAAGGAACTTAGAAAAACATAATCTAGGTATAAATAAGCGAGGGAAAATACTTGTAACTAGTTTATGCAACACCAGGCCAAGCTAGTATCAACTTGAATATGAATTATCTACGGTTTAGTTTTAATACTGAATATAGTATTTCATGAGATTAAGTATAGGTATAATCATGTTAATCATGAAATGAGCTTAATTATAGTTTTTTAATAGTCTTTCTATCCAAATCCATAAGCTTGTTTAGTGTAGCCCATCTAGTAAGAATTTTAGGGAACAAGCAAAAAAAATCTAGGGTAGGGGGCAAAAGAGTTACACTTAAGTTAGGCACCACTAGGCCAAGGCAGTAACTCAATCCTTCAAGGACCATTCGCCACCAGCCTGGCATTCATGACCGTGGTGCAGCCTTATTCATTATAATATTCAACTAGGTTCTCGTATGAAAGTAGGTGTTAGGTGTCCTGCCTCAATGGATTTCAACGAAAAACAAATGGAATCCTAAAACTATGATGACGTTATACGTTTTTTATTTCGCAAATATCGTTGAGGTTATGAAGTCGGTTTCGGCCACCGATCGAGCCGTGAATAATTTTCGGTTCCAATTTCGACGAAACTTTAAACATTAGTTTTGTGTTATTATTTTAACATTAAAAACAAATTAAAAATAAGTTTTGGAAGTGGATTTAGACAAAAATAAGAAATGAAGAAGGAGGTGGAGAAAAAAGGTTAAGAAAAGTTAGATATTATGTTTTGTTTAAGTTAAAATCAAGTAAGAGGTGGAAATGTATACATTTGGTTTTGTTCCAGAGGTAAATAGGTGTCTGGAGAGAGGACTGAAGAGGTGTAAGAGACTGAGTTTTCGAGAAAAACAAAAAAGAAGAAAGAAAGAGAAAAGAGAGAGTGTTCCTAAGATATGTAGGAGAAGATTAGAAGTAATAGAAAGCGAAGAGAGTAGCTGGAAACCGAAGGAGAAGAAGAAAACAGTAGAGAGAGAAAGTTTTCTGGCTCCAAATTTCTGTTACCACCATTCTTAAATCTTGAGCAATCATTGTTCATCATCTTCATCAGAAGATGAGCTAGCTATAATCTTGTTGTTCTTTTCTCTTCTAGAAGCTAGTATAGTTTTTTGCATATAAACTTCAATTGTAACAGATTTTGTAATAATAAAGATTTGATCATTTTGCTTACTCTTTTCTCTTAATTTTATCACTTTGTCAACACTTTTTATGAATGCAAAATTACAAACAAACATTCATTTGGTTTGATTTTAACTTGACTTGTTATATACATGCATGTGCTATCTCCTATAATTTCCCATTCATTATTACAATTGGTACGGTGAAAATTTTAGGTTGTTATTCACAGCTAAGTTATTTATGTGTTCATGCAGAGTTAAAATTAGATATTGGAAAGATATTTAATTGTTGACAATTTTGCATGGAGCTAGATGGATAAAAGATGGAGGTGGGAGAGCTGTTGCAAGTTGCCAGTAATACAATGTTATTACTATATGAATGTAGTTCATGTCCACAATGTTGTTACTATATGAATGTAGTAGACACAATCCTTAAGATTAGCTTTATTCCCACTTGGGGACTAGCCTAAGCAACTTAGCATCACAAACAACAACAAATGAATAAGTGTCTTACTCAACCTCAGAGGTCATAAGGACAGCCACGGAACATTGATACGTTAAGCTTAATTTTGAATCAAGAAGTTTCATAACTGAATGATCCTAGCCAAGGAGATCAATGTTAGCAACATCTAAAATAGGCAAATAGCTCGTATTTTGTCGGAAATGCATTATATTGAGAGAGAAAGGTTCCGCGAAAGGCAATGTCATCATCGTAATATCCCACCAGGAGATGAGGACAGAGACTTACAATCCAAAAGGCATGATCGGGGGTCTCATTTTCTAGAGGAGAGGTTGCATCACGATAACCAAGGTGCATATATTTATAAGGAGAAAGTGGCAGGCGGCGTGAAGGCATTGAAGATCATCTGCCAACAATACCCATGATGATGCAATTGAAGTTCAATGCTATGACGGATAGAGTTATTGAGGTTCATGGGAAAAGATAGTCTTAGTGGATAATATTGCCTTCTTTAGGCAGACAGATGGTGAGTCAATGCCTTAGAAGAGAAAGATGCCAAATATGAAACAGTTTAGTGAAAGGGAACATTCCAACCCAAAATTCCACATTCAGACGTATGTATCTGCTTATTTTACGCAAGAAGTCTTAGACACATAGATGAGTAAAACTTTCACAAATACACTGTCGGGTGAGGGACAATATTGATTTCAAAGGTTGCAAGAGGGAAACATACATAGTTTTGAAGAGCTCGCTACTATATTTGTAACTCGGTTTGTTATTACATTCTAAACAAAAGGAAACTTCTAACTTAGAATGAATAGTTTGTGGGTATAGCGAGCGACTTTTCGAGACTATATGGTGTGATTTCAAAGTAGGGAAGAATTGAATGAGGAGATGGCAAGACACATATTGCAAAAGAATTGCAATTTCCTAGAGCTTTTTGACTTAATTGCAAAGAAAAAACCACAATTTTTTTAGGTACAAATTGAACGTGTCAAAGAATTCATTATTATAGATGAGGATAAGAAACTGCTAAGAGGACAGAAGGACCAATAATCAAGGTGATCAAGTCCGAGTATGATGATAAAAAAGGATAGCAAATGCTACAATCGCTAAAGTGTAATTAGAGCTCTTCTACAAACTCAGGGTAATCGCGACTGTGGGGTTACCTGCATTTGCATGGTATACAAGTCGTGTGAGTACATTATGATCTAAGTTAACTCTTAGGCGATAGACTATTTTGCTATTTCACTTTAAGTTGGCCTTCAAGTGACCAACCAATTCATAACCTACTTTTGTGTCTGGGAAGGAAGTGAATTCTTTAGTAAAAGAAGAACATATAGTTGAATAGGAGAATTAGACTCATCTATGATGATAACCGTATGAGGAGAAATCCTAGGGTGGTGCAAAGGATTGTGAACACTATTCTTAGATTGTGCCTAGACACATTATCGTTGGAAAAGTTGAATGGGGTGTGGGCTGATTTTTCGATTAACAAAATCAGAAATGGAAGACATACGCAAAAGGGAAAAAAAGAAAGAAGATTGGTAAATGGCTGGTAAGTAAGGAAGTATGGTTTTGAATGATTAGAGCTGGCTAAAAAAGCGAAAGAGTATTCCAAAAAAACTACATCTATTTTTTTAATTTTAGAAGTACTGTTAGGATTTTTGTTGGGCATCAAGGTTGCAACAAGATAGTACTGATAGCTTGTTTTGAAGCATTGGATGCATAAATTCTCAGCACAAAGTCTTGAATGGCTCAGTTGGGCTATGGAGTGACATATGTTAGATGGCAATGTAGAACTAGGCCTTGTCATTAGGCCCAAAGAATTTAATTGAATCTTCTCTTAAAATTGCTTTTTTAGAAAAAAAATTCTCTATAAAAATCCCCAATAACTTTCTCTATTATAAAAAAAAAGGAACAAGAAAAATTTCACTATATATAAAGAAAAGAATAGAAAATTTTTTGGTAGTAATTTTTTATAAGATTCATATTCATGCATATAATAAATAAAGAATTTAATTGAATTTCAAGTCCCTTCTAAAAAAAATTAAAGTTAAATTGGTTAGTATAGAATACGAGTATGTTCAACAAAATTAGCTGTTTGAGTAACGTTTAATTGTTTAGATAGTCGTTAGCTGTTTACAAAACACTAAAAAATATATAGATTAGCATTTAATAAAATGTTACTTAAATAACTAAAAGTTATTTTAAAAGCGACTTTACTAAATGCTAAAAAAATAGTGTCTAACGTTTTAACTAATTAAAAAGCTAAAAACACTTAAAAAATGTTGTAAAAAAATGAAATTCTGCAAATTGTCAATTTACCCAAATTTTAAGGATTTTTTTTTAAATCCTCTCTCTTCTACAAATTTCGTAAAATAGCATATATTCAATGAGTGTGAAGCTCAAAGCAACACAATATCGTGGGAATGGTAATTTTTCTATTGAAAGAAAATTCTAAATATAATAATTCATTTTGAATAATTTTAGTAGAAAAAATTTAATGTATGTATCAAAAATCAAATGCTAACTACAAGTTAAAATTTCAATTAAGAGATCATAATTGTTAAGATAAAAAATTATATGTTTCTTATCTAGCGGCACCACATAATATATTTATTCAAGGCAAATCTTAGTTGATTAGAAAGAAAATGAAAATTTGGTTTACTGCTTAAATTACACAGCAATGAAGATGAAGATCTTACGAGAATAGTGAAGGTATGGTAGGATTATTAGAAGAAGAGATACATGGTAGAGAAGATGATTGTAATTTTATTAAATAGTAAATATCAATAAAAAGAAAAACTTGAAATATGTGGAAATTGACATTAGTAAATAAGTTTAAGGGCCAAAATGAGCATTCAGCCATATAAAAGTGGTTTTTTTAAAATTTTACGAGCAAGCATCCGAATTCAAAAAAACCACTCTTCCCTCTCTGATGACGAAATCACGAAAGAACGAAACGTTCACATGGAAAGACGGAGAGTCCAAAGAAGGCCCAAAACGCCATTGATTTCTGCAACAGAACTTTTTCAACACCTGTTTTCTCTTCACCCTCCATTCGTCACCTTTCTTTTGGCCATTCTTCAACCACCATTTCACTTCCACCATTCCTTCTTTCGATACATTATTTCATTTTTCTTTACTCCATTTCCTATTTAACTCTAGTTCTTCCTTTTCCTAACTATACCCAACCATCTTCTTCCACCTTTCTCTTCTTCTAACCATACATATATATAATTTTTTTCCCCTCCAAACCCTACCATTCTTGTCATTTTCTCTTCCCACCGGTTATTGTAAATTTCATTTTTATATGTAAAGTAAATGCCAACTGCTAGAAAAATAATAAAACAGAAGAAGGAATGCAATTAGCACAAATGTAATGTAAATCCTCTTACTAAAAATAGCAAAATAAAAATAAAATCCCCATCTCTCTTTCTCTTTCTTTTAGCTAGCTTTCTCTTTTTTTTTGGTTTGCCCCACCCATTTCACAATTGCCGAACACCGGTGGAGTTTTTGAATCTGAGCAATCCCAGTTTGTTGCTGTCTGTCCCTCACTGAAATCTAAAAACAGAGACCGTGAGTGACTCTTTTTTCTTTTCTTTTCTTGCTTTTAGTACAGTATATAAGAAGAAGAAGAAAAAAAAAAAAAAAAAAAAGAGGAAAAAGATACTAAACCCTAAGCTAATGATGAAGGAACAAGAGGCGGGTCGTGAGAAACACGAGGCGTGTGCTTTGATGGCAGGTGTACTCACTGTTACTGTGCAAGGAGACAAGCCTGGTGGTGCAGACTCCTCCTCCTCTACTACTACCACCACTAATAGTATTACGGACGATGATGGGTCGGATCATCATCGGATCGGGTCAAACCTTGTTGCTTCTGTGTTCGGTTTTGGTGTCATCAGGAAGAAAAGGATGCCCAGACAGAGGCGACCATTTTCCTCCATTCATCACCTTTTTTCTTCTTCTTCTACTTCAGCTGCTTCTTCGCACGTGCCTTCTCCTCCTCCTCAGCACCACCTTCCCTCTTTTCCTACACGTGTGAGCATTTCTTTTTTCAATTATTTCATTTTTCTTCAATATATTCAGTTAATTTTATGGATTTATTTATTTTATGCTTCAATTATTCCTTTAATTGATACTTTTCTTATTCTCTTCAATTTAGTATATCTATAGGTTGATTTACGCTGTTAAATAAAAAAAATAATAAGCATATTTTAATTTCTTAATAACAATTTGTTTTTTCTGAATTTTCAGTTACAAAGGCACCGATTTCTAAAAATCTGAAATTAAAACCCAAGATCTGGGTGGTAATTTGTTTTTATCGCAGTCAATAATTAGTAATCATATGACCATTTTGTTATTATTCCAATTTTCCCCTTTTGAATTCCTATTTGTATAATAAAACCAATCTTTAGTTTGTGTAAAAAAAGGCAAAATTGTGAGTTATTGATCCTGACAAGTAATCTAAATTTAATCATACTTCACTCCTATGAAATTTTTTGATCTATAAAGGGTTGGTTCAATTAATTTAACATTTAATGATGCTTAATTCTTGATTAACAGAAAGTATAAACTCTAAGGGGGGGAAAGAAGAAATATATAAATATTATTATGATTTGGAGTTTGCTTCAATTAATTGCTAATGTTGACAAATACTAATTTCCATTTTTATATAAACTTCATTTTCAACATCTTTAGTACAATATAATTTTTAGAATTATAGTGATTTAGTAGCTAATAAAAGTTGTATAATGCAGCATCTTTGACTAGTTTATTTGATGAAGTTTTTGCTAATTCCTTCATCGTTTGCTTGTGATCTTAATATTTACTTCTTCTAGTGGATGATGAAATAAGGAACAATACAGTTAGAATTTAATTAACATATTGTAGATTATGTTCCTGTTTGATGCTTATGACTGAAGATGGTTTCTACATATGCCATATAGGTAATTGACCGCAGGAGATTGATATTCCTCTTTCAAAAGGAACTTAAGAACAGTGATGTAAGCTCCCTCAAGAGGATGATACTCCCAAAGGTCCTATTTACTTAATTTTCATGTTCTAGTCTCTTTTTATACCCTTTTTTTCAATTCATCAACAACTCTTAAATTCGAGTGTCTATTCACAATAGCAAAATTACAATTTTTGATATTCGATTTTGTTATTGCGTTGCAGAAAGCAGCCGAAACGCATCTCCCCATCCTTGAGTCTAAAGAAGGGATTTTTATTAGCATGGATGATTTGGATGGTCTACATGTTTGGAGCTTCAAGTACAGGTAGTTTGTGTTTTGTTTTTGCTTTTCACAATTTAAGCTATCAACCCATTGAAATACATTAAGGAAAACTGAAAATTTTAAGTAATTGCTGTGTTATATAGTGAGCATGTACTTATGTATAAACTTTAAAATACAGGTATTGGCCTAATAACAACAGTAGAATGTATGTACTTGAAAATACAGGTACAAACTCCCTCCACCAATTCTCAAAAATATGCATTTGCTAATGATTTTTATCAGCAATCAGTATCATTAACTCTTTTCCTGGATTTGATTAGGCGATTTTGTTAGCGCGCATGGATTACAACTAGGAGATTTTATTCTGGTATACAAAGACACACTAAACCAGAACTATGTATGTTTCTTCTCTTCTTTAGCAATCTAATGGATTCATGTTAATGTAGGCTAATAAGAGGCTGTACATCTTTTTTTATGATGTCTCAGGTAATTCAGGCGAGGAAGGCGTCGGAGCAAGATGTATATGCTAACATAGGTTTAGCTAAGACCATGGGGAACGATGTCGACATATTTCTTCCAGATTATGAAGTCAACAAATCAAGCTCCTTTTACATGAACTATCCAATGGTGGATAATACCGGGTTGTCGTTTATCTACGACACTACTACCATCATCTCTAATGACTCGCCACTTGATTTTTTGGGAGGATCATTAACTAACTATTCAAGAATTGGGCAAATGGAAAGCTTTGGATCTGTGGAGAACTTGTCCCTGGATGAGTTCAATTAATTAATTAATTTTATCTTTTTGGGTTTCTTAATGTATGTATATATATGGTATTTTGTTAACAAAAGGGCTACACTGCTCAAAGTATAAGGGTGAAGTGTGAGACTTCATTTTGTTGTAATTGAGCAGTGCACTCATTTTAAGGTGCCCTATAATTGTAATAATAAAGGGTAGCAAGTGTAAAAACTTGTGATATGTAATATCAAATATTAATGTCAAATGCGTGCTTCTCTTGTACTACAAGATTGGGTTTGTTTCATATCTGAAAATTGTATAGGAGAATCTCCAATCTTCAAGGCTCTGTTGAGATTTAGCACCAAACATCAACAGTCCAAATGAAAAATGTTACCTTCAATTGCTCTAATTTAATTGTCACATGAAAAATAGAGCCACCAATTTAATATTTACAATAACAACCAATTTACCTTTAAAAAGAAAGCTTCTGTGTAGCTCCAATGAGTTACTAATATATTTGAATCTTTTGACCTTCCAAAACAGCACTCCACCATTAAAATCGCACTGCAGCAATGACACCTCCTTTCCCCAGTTTTCACTGATGCCGCATGCAATTGGAGCATGTTAATAGTTCCAGCCTCATTAATAATCAATAATTGTCTGCTCAAATTCTTTCAATTTTGTATGACATGCATTCGTTATTTTTGGATAACGACTCACCCTTACAACTAAACCTATATCCTTCCAAATTTTGCCAAACAATGAACGCAATTACTTATAAATCCGTATTATTTATCAAAATAATTACTTGTAAAATTTCATTCCATCCAACTATTTTGTCCTTCTATTCCCTCTTAATTCTTTTTTAAATAAAAAATATATTTATTTGTTTGATTATTAAACTCTAATGTAATAAGAATAAGAAAAATCAGTCACTAAAAACTTATATATCCTTCAAATATTTACTATCAAAATTAACTATGAAGTTTCTATTCTTTTAAAAGCCATTATTTTAAACTAAATGGATACGATTTTTCTATTTTAAACTAAATTCAAAAAAATAAAGATAAAAATAAATACATTTAAATTAATTTATTTTAAAAAATTAAATCAGTTTGAAATAAGAAACAAAAAATAAGTGAAAGTAAAAAAAAAGGCATTTATTTCTTTTTATAACTGGGAAAAAAAAAGATGGAAAGATTTAATATTTGAATAAAAATAATATTTTCAGGAAAAAAAAAAGTTAATAGTAATTTCAATGAAGTATAAGGTAATATACTAAATATTTTGCCAATTATCAATCAGCCCGTCTAGCTCAGTCGGTAGAGCGCAAGGCTCTTAACCTTGTGGTCGTGGGTTCGAGCCCCACGGTGGGCGTGATTTTTGAATATTACTTATTTGGCCTTTAACTTGTTTACACTTTGCAATCTAGACCAATTTTTCCAAATAACATGATTTCATTTTTGCTTTTCGTTTGTTTTATTTTTCCCTTCCATTTATCTTTTGAATATTACTTATTTGGCCTTTAACTTGTTTACACTTTGCAATATCTAGACCAATTTTTCCAAATAACATGATTTCATTTTTGCTTTTCGTTTGTTTTATTTTTCCCTTCCATTTATCTTTTATCTACTTCATTTCTACTTTAACTTATTCTATTTTACATATAGACAATTTAGACCTATATAAAAGAACTCATTAAATTTAATTTGGCTTTTATTTCATTTTTTATCTATTGTTTGAAATCAATTCCAACCGCTTTATAAAAGTTTCAAAAAAATTACCTAGATTAAAAAGATGACAGAATTGAAGAGCTTCATGAAAAAGCATTTATCTTACCCTGAACAATACTGTCCGCCCAATTTTCCACCATAATAAAGCACTTCATTGAAATTGCCACCACAAAACCATGACCTCAAACTCTTAGGAGCCAACTCTCTCAATAAATTCCATGTTATCCACATGTTCGAATCATCATGCCAGCCATAGATCCCAATGAACTGCCATAAGTTGCCAACCTTAGCATTAATATAATGCAAATAGTAACTTAAAACCTTAACATTAACACAATCTTTCCAAATCAAAGCTAGACCACCCCTCCTTTTCGGTCTAAACTCACAATCAACACTTAGCACATTTGAATATCCATAATTCACAATAACTCTATGTAACTCCTCCGGTTTAAGTTTAGTTTCCATTAGAAAAACTAAATTAGGATCCTGATGTTTTAACAATGTCTTAAGATGTTTAATTACCAAGCGGTTCCTAAGGCCCTTACAATTCCAAATCAAAATACTTATGGATAAAGGTGGGATTGTTGAGCATCTCCACCTATAAAGCAGGAGTGGTAGTGTCAAAATCCATCAAACCTAACTTTTTTTTCTTAGAAGAGACAAAAGCACCAACCTCTTAAGAATCAACATCATCAATTTTCCTCTTACCACCTACAACAATATTTAAATGAACATCATCTTGCTGCTTGCAAGCTAAATTCTTCAAGTTAACCCTTCTTCCACTCTTCTCTGACCCACCCATAACTTGCTGACCAATTGAAATATAAGCCAAAGACTCATTACTAAGCTCAATATTCATTGAGTCATGATATATTGCCAGGTCGAATGGGTTTGGTAGCACCAATAATTATGGGTGTTGATTGAGAAATAGGAAAGGTAAACGAGATAGCTTATGATGAATTAGAGGATTCATTTATGGATTGCGGGTTTATTGAAGATTTGGGTTTAGAAAAAAGAAGAATTTGGGGATTTAGGGTAAAGTCTATGTGAGAAGATGAATGAATAGACAAAGAAGAAAAATTATTATGATGTGAAGAGAGGAACCAAAAATGGTTGCATCTTGTTCAGGTAAAGAAGTTTTGAAACTATCAAGGTGGCGTGCACCCTTTTGATTTTCATTAAAACACATCGAACTAACATGAGATACACTAACATGAGATACATTAGCTATTGTAATAATAGGAGCTTGATTATGCTGAGTAGGAATGAGTCTAAAAGCTCCTATCAAGGCATCTAATTAAGTAGTACCTGCCTTATTTATTGGATTATTGAAGGGAACCTCTGTATTCAACATAACTGCTTGACTGCTCATAATGTCCTTACTGCTATTTTGACCATAATTGTTTCGACTTGCTGATCATCCTTATTAATGCTACCCCACTGAAACTCTCTATTCCAGTTTGAAAACCAATTTACGCTTCACAACAAAATCACCAACACCAAAACCTAAACTTCTAAACACCTATTTCAAAAGAGAAGCCCAAAGAAAATCCTTACTCAAAATCAAACAAACTTTTAATATGATCCACCTCCACCTCCCACAAGTATAATAGAAATTTAGTGAACTTTCAAACTTTAGACGGACTATTTTTTACTCTTATGAAAGGCAAGCCTTGAACTCCTTTGCAAAGGATTTCGTACATTAAAATCTACCCGAATAATAAATTTTGTCCAACTACTTCCATTTTCATCATCCCAAGTCAAAAAAATTCACAAATTATGGAGATATTAACCTCAGAATGCTCTCCTTCTAGTAATTAATGAGAAGATCATAGGCTCTGACCCATAAAGAAAAAGAATAAAATTCATATTAGCTGGTTGTTCATCACCACAAACTTCCTTTAGCATAAGAATGATCTTCTCAAAGTACCATGGATGATTATCAAAGACAATTTACATATCCTCCCAATGTTAGAATTGGAAAAGAAAAATGTCTTTACCCCACTCTCTAGCCTGAACACCAAGTTTTGACTTCCAAACATTAGACATAGTATCCATTAATGCAAACTTATTGAAAGTACGACTGTCCATAATTTACCTGCTAAACATAACTTAGCTTTACTATCCTCAACCCTTAATTCTTCATCCGAAAAAATCAAAACTTCCTCCTCCTTAATGAAAGGATGTCTCTACCTATCTCCACTCATATTAATCGGGTTGTCCACAACAATTTAAACGAAGAATTTAGAACGCTCGTTAAGATCAAATTGAAGCCCTAATAAGACAACAAAAACTTTAAATGGGTTAATTAAATAATAAAACAGAAAGAAATGGAGAAAAGAAAGAATGGAAAGAAGAAGAAAAGGAAAAGGATCAATGAAATGAAAAGATAGAAAACAATCCCACATATTAGGGAACCTTAATCGTAGAAACGATGATGAAACATCTCAAAGGCAGAGAACAAGACTCCCACTAGGAGAGAACCATATAGTTATATGTTTAGATCATTGTTCAATATTAAAATATAAAAAAAAATACTACTAGAAAATTTTCTACCACTGGACTTTTATACTTTCAAAATGAAATTATTGTACATGTCATAAAACTTTTTAAATGGTTTAATTTGAATATATTTAAATTATTATAACTTTGGATATTTGAATTTAAATGTAGATAATAAATAAAAATTGGGATGATCCAATTAAGTCCTTTTATTAAGGGTTTGTTTGGTTTAACTGTTCATATTGCTGATAGAAGATATTTGATAGTTGATTCGGGTTGATGTTTGATAAAAATACAGCAACAATTGCAGTTAGAACATAAAATCACCAAAAAGTATATAATTATCTATTAAATATTAATTTTTATTTTATTTGAATAAGGTTAATATAGTCTTAATATGAATCAGTTATTAGCTGGAATGAAAAGGCTTCAAATAAGAGCTTATTAAATCAGCAGCTGTTTAGTGTTACTAACCGCTATCAGCTACTGATTCTAAAATTTATCAAACACTTAAACTCTAATTTTTTGGTGCTAACTGTTATAATATGCATGAAACAGCTAAACCAAACATCATCTAATATTTTATATTTATTTTTCATTATAAATTTTTTTAAAAAAAATTAATTAACTCAAACTTACTCAAAAAATTTTGCTTAGAAGGCTAAATTATGATTTATAATTTAGAAAAATATTAATTTTCAGAATGATTAATTTTTGAATTAATTTTCTCCCCAATTGAACCAATTACCTAATTGATATATCTGGTAAATTGTGTTATAATACAATAATCCAAATACGATGACATGAAAAATTAATCGGTTTGGATTAGACTTTAATAAGTGGAAAAAACGTTTAAAACGAACGATAAGAATATGAATATGAATAGTTCAGATTCCAAATTGACATGACATTACCCGTTAACCCATTAACATAATAGCAAAAATAGTAATTTGATTTTTTTTTTTTTAAAAAAAACCTAAAACACATATGCCTAATTTTTTACTTTCAAGCAACCATGCTTCTTCTCTATTTTCCTAAACTGCGTATTCTTTTCTTTAGGTTCGTTTCTTCTTTCAAGTAACTAAGCACACTTTTGTTAGAAGAGAAATAGATTAGACAAATAAATTATCACAAGAATAATTTTAGATTTGAATATTTATGAACTTGGATGTTTTAAATTCTTTTCATTTTAATAATTTATTATTGCAAGAATTATATTTTCATAAAGATTTAATATTGGTAATGTTAAATATATTATTAATATTATTTCAACTATTTATGATTATGCAACCTGATATTTTATTTTTATCATAATTATATTAAATTTGTTAAATGAATTGTGTAAAAAATATAACTTAATGAGAGATTTATAGGAAATAGATTATGTAGATTGACACGAGATAAATATGAATTTTAATAGATTGATTCAACATGATACGAACACAAATTTTAATGAGTTGGATTAATACAACACGTTAAGTTAATCAGTTATATATGATTTTAGACTTAATGAATTAACTAGTTGGCTTAACACCTATATGAATACGATTCATTGACAAGAATTATCAGGCCTCCTATGTCTAATTCGGTTTTATTTACAAATAAAATTTTGATTTTTTTGTTTCTCATATTGATTGTTTGGTCCCACCGTCGATTTTTTTATTGCTGGTAGTTCTTTTACTGCTTTTCGTTATTTTTATTTATATTTCATACAGTTTTCTCTTCAAATTAGTTTAGAATTTCTATTATTTGAAATAATTTTCATATTTTATCTCTTAAATATCTTTCTTTAATAGATTTGTCTTAATAAATTTGGGGGGTGAATGCTAGCCTTTGAGGTTTTATATTTAAAAGCGTTTTTTATGTGTTTTTTTAGTTTTTTAGTGGATATTCGAAATACAAAGTAAATTATTTGTATGGTTAATAGTGATGTATATTTATCTATTGAATTTTTTAAAAAAAAGATATTCAATTATTTTAAATATATATTTTTAATTATATATTGGAAAAAATTTCAATCTAATTCATCAATAAATATATGGTTAAAAAAAATTATGTTTGTTATTTTTAGTTGGATTGGGTTCGATTGAGAAACACAGTATAAAAAAAAAAATCCGCTGCATTATACGCACAGCAACAATAATACACTCTCTCAAATTAAAATTAAAATAAGTAAATAAAAAAAAAAGGAACAAAAACTAAATGGAAATTTCTTCTCCTCTCCATAACTAGAAAGGCTGTCCGTGTCTGTGTCTCATTCCTTGTGTTTGTGTGTGCAAATAAGCTTGGATTCAGAAGCTGTGGAAGCAGACAGATAACAATGGCGACCAGATACTGGATGGTGTCTCTGCCTGTTCAAAACTCCGCTTCCACTCTTTGGAATCGTTTACAAGATCAAATCTCTAAGCATTCTTTTGATACTCCTCTCTACAGGGTTGCTTTCACTTGACTGTCCTCTCTTTTCATTTCTTTTTAATTATCTGATCTAATTTTCGATTACTTCTATTTCAAGTTTATTTTTGTTGATTTCAGTTTAATATTCCTAATCTCCGTGTTGGAACCCTGGATTCTCTTCTTTCTCTCAGCGACGATCTCTTGAAGGTAACTTTTCTTTCTTGTGGTTGCTTTTTTATAGTCTCGCCAATGCTGAATTTATTTTAATTGTCTTTTTGTGTATTTTATGATTGAAGAAAATTGATTTTTTTTCGTTTGCTTGACTTCTAATGGAATTTCGAAACTTGAAATAAAATTGTTGTCAATTTTATATATTCATCGGTCTCAATTCGAATTTTATTTAGGATTAAGTTCTTTGAGATCGTAAAATAATAACTGATTTAATTGAATTCTGTAGTCGAATAGCTTTATTGAAGGAGTATCTCACAAGATCAGGAGACAGATCGAGGAATTGGAGAGGGTATCTGGTGTAGAGAGCAGTGCATTGACTGTTGATGGTGTACCTGTTGATTCATACCTCACCAGGTAATGTTTAATGTTTTTTTAACTGTGGATGTGATGTAGAGCTAAAGGCTTTTTTTTTTTCTTTTCATTATTGCTTTTATGTTATTTTTAATTGGTTTTTGATTTTGGCTGATAGGTTTGTGTGGGATGAAGCAAAGTATCCAACCATGTCACCACTTAGAGAGATTGTGGACAACATCCATTCTCAAGTGGCAAAGATTGAAGATGATCTGAAGGTGATTATTATTTTCTTGATAATCAAATAGCTGGTTAACTTATGATGTCAGTTTTAAAGTAAGATGGACATTTATAACTAGGACTGGAGCATGGTGCCATAAGAAATCTATGTAGACAGAGATGCTACACTATGTCAGTTGATTTACTTAGTATGGTATATATAAAAGCAGAGATATTGCTGCATTTGTTTTGTTGGTTTTCATTTCTATTTAGTTTTTATTTTCTGGGGAATGCATTGTCATGTTAACTATTGACATCACATCAGAACAATACACCATAATCTTTAGGTTTGACATTTATGCATGAGTTTTAGTCTGGAACCATGGAGTGTCCAATCTAGTCTTTTTTTCCCCTCCAACCTAGTTGAACCCTTCTGTTTGTGGATTTTGTGCTGTCCTTTTCACTGCAAAATTTTTATGTTGTTGCTCATGCGTGATGTATATCTGCATGAGTATGAGTGGCTATCAGCATTATTTTGGTACTCATTATTCTAATCAATCCCTGAGAAATGAAACCTGTTAGTGACTATATGAGGTGAAAATGTGGCTCATCATAGAACAATACACCATAATCTTTAGGTTCGACATTTATACACGAGTTTTAGTCTGCAACCATGGTGTAACCAATCTAGTCTCTTTTTGCCCGCCAACCTAGTTGAACCCTTGACGCAGTGGAAAAGTGTAGGGCAATTCAAACTCAACAAATAAGGCTTGATTTAAAAAGATTGTAGAGGAACAAAGTTAGGTTTCAATAGAAACCTGTCAGAATTTCAAATCTGGATAATATATTGAAAAATAGTAATAGAC
The DNA here is from genome assembly GCA_948099555.1 of Croton setiger. Lineage (NCBI taxonomy): Eukaryota > Viridiplantae > Streptophyta > Magnoliopsida > Malpighiales > Euphorbiaceae > Croton > Croton setiger. The sequence continues at coordinate 41,556 of CANUEY010011619.1, read as the reverse complement.
TGTTTAAAATCATAACATTGCTGCCCTATTTATACTATTGAGATAATTCCTAATCCTGTATGGAAACTACTAAGAAACAATCCTAAAAAGGAAACTAATAGCTAGTCCTAATTAGAGAAGAAAACATAAAATAATAGAAAACTTCCTAATAATTAAGAGAATCCTAAAACTATAAGGAAAATATAATTAGCTTCCTAAACAGCTAGGATGCTCCTGCATCAACCCTACTGTTTGTGGATTTTGTGCTGTCATTTTCACTGAAAAATTTGTATGTTGTTGCTTATGCATGATGTATTTCTGCATGAGTGCGAGTGGCTATCAGCATTATTTTGTTACGCATTAGATAATCAATCGCTGATAAATGAAATCTGGTTGTGACTATATGAGGTGAAAATGTGGGCCCATTTTACCCATGTAAATGTGAGTTTTGAAGTTTTAATCTTTACTTTTCCTCTTTAGGTTCGAGTTGCTGAGTATAACAATGTGCGAGGTCAACTCAATGCCATCAACCGAAAGCAAAGTGGAAGGTACAGTGTCTATTTGGTTCTGACTCTGGATATAGAAATCTTTCTTCTTATTCTCTGCATAACCACTGTCTCTCTATTTCAGTTTAGCTGTTCGTGATCTCTCAAACCTGGTGAAACCACAGGATATTGTTGCTTCTGAACATCTTCTAACTCTGCTTGCAGTTGTTCCCAAGTACTCACAGAAAGATTGGTTGGCAACCTATGAAATTTTGACTAGCTATGTGGTAATCTTGTATTCCCTTTGCCTAGATACGGTCCCCTAGCAGATGCTTGCGTTTTGAACCCTAGAATAGTAACCTAGTAGGTATTGCAGCAATGTGAGTTCATGAGGGAGAGAAAAAAAAGAACGAGGAAAAGAAAAAATCATTACAGTCAAATAATATCTTTGGCTTGTGGAGTCAATTCACTTTGGTTGACTTGGAATTCTTATTTCTAGCACAATATTTTCTTTGAATTGCAGTGCAGTTTATTTTATTACCAGAATTTCTCTACTTTGGCTTGATTTCTCTTGCTTGTCTCTCACAGGTTCCCAGGTCCTCCAAGAAGTTATACGAGGATAATGAGTATGCTCTTTACACAGTAACGCTATTCCGTCGAGTTGCAGACAATTTTAAAATAAGTGCACGCGAGAAAGGGTTCCAAGTTAGTACAGTTTTAGCATTTCGCTTCTTTAGCTCTTTAATATAACAGTATCTGCATGAGTAAGCACATAAACCTGAATTATTGAGTTGGTGGAGAAGCTTATGATTGTGTCTGTTAATCATTTGGTTCAGGTTCGTGATTTTGAATATAGTCCAGAAGCTCAAGAGAGTAGGAAGCAAGAGCTGGAAAAATTAATGCAAGACCAAGAAAGCTTAAGGAGTTCTCTTCTGCAATGGAGTTACACTAGTTATGGAGAGGTAATTTCTTTTTCTCTCTTTCCTGTATATTTTTTCTTGTCTTTGGATTATATGGTTCTAGGTTGAGTTGGATTCATCTACCCGATCTTTTTTTTGATGGATTAGAAGTCTAATCAACTTAAGTATTTTAGGATAAAGTTGTGAGGATATAGCTTGGGAATTTCATAGATTGGCTTGGGGTTGTTACACTAAGGTTCTGAAGGAAATAGAACAATGATATAATTGCTTGAACTTGGGTCTATGTTTGCTGGAATCTTTGGCAGAAAATAGTCTTGGTTTGATACTGATGAATTGATAAGGTACAGATATGAAGGTACTTTCTGGATTCTATCTTAGAATGGTTTTAAATGATTGGTGAAATTATCATATGACATTAGCTCCAAGTTGACACAGTTGAGGGCTAACTGGAAATAGTTACCTGTCCTCACTGCAATACTTGAGCAGATAAGTATCACAATACTTTCCAAGTAAGGCTATAAGAATAACAAAATGAAAAATGGGATTATTAGTTGCGATGTTTGTAATTTTTAAAGTTGTTTACGGGCCCCAACTAAGTTGTCAGGAAACTAATAAGCCAAGTATTTGAGCTCTCTTGCTGACAAGCTTTCTAGATTTCATATTTGTTATCACTGATGACTGTTAAAACTTGCTGCTGGCATTAGAATTCATGGGGTTGTATTACCTACAATTTCTGAACGTTGTTTAAAATTTCTTGTATGGCATGGTTTTGCGTAAATCAATGGTTCTGAGGAGGCAACGTGCATGGGAGAAGATTCATGGCATTAACAATATTGTTGAAGTTATCTGAAAATATTTTATCTTGTTTGATGATCTATTGGACTATGACTTCATTCAATCCTAAGTCATCATTAAATATTTGCCCTCTTTTTTGGTTTTGTATTGCTGGTAAATGTCAACAGCCAAAATGGATGATACACAATTAACTATCTCCAGGATATGGGTTTTTCTCATTATATGATGGGAATTTCATGTTGCAGCTGCATTATTGGACTTCAGCATCACGTTATTTCATGTACTTTACAATGATCAAGGCATATAGTGTTTGGATCTCATATATATACTTATCCAACTAAATGGCTAATACCAATATACTAAGCCTATATGGCTATTCAGATTCACTCTAATCTTTAATATTTTGTGACTTGTTTTGCATTCATATATTTTTGTTTAATGATCACAAAGGTCCTTGTTTATGTGCGTCATTGCAATTCTCTTTTAAACTAAACAAGTTTCTATTATGCAGGTTTTCAGCTCCTGGATGCACTTTTGTGCTGTACGTGTTTTTTCAGAAAGCATTCTAAGATATGGATTGCCTCCCTCTTTCTTGGTAAATACAATTTTAATTTTATTTACCATGAATTTCACAATTTGCTTTTGTTTCTCACTGTTGGCTATTGGGTCGTTTTAGGCATCTGTTTTAGCTCCTTCTGTGAAAAGTGAGAAGAAAGTGCGTTCACTCCTTGAAGGATTGAGTGACAGTAGAAACAGGCAAGTTAATGTGCTTTTATTATTTTTTCTTCACTATGAACTGTATCATATAATCATGGAGAACTATTTGTTGAGGTTGATTTAATTGTTGATGCATGCACCTTTTAACTTCTTTTACATTCAAAAGACTTGGAAGACAATTATTCAGTTCTTTAATATAATCTCTTGTTTTACACTAATTTTCTGGTCATGTTGGCATCACATATATATTAAGTGGACTTGTGTTCAAATCTTGCTTAAAGATTTTCTGAAATTCTATTTTTTATTTTTATCAAAAGATGCATGTATTAACATTCTGCATCTATGAGAACATTGCATCAATGAAATCTTTCTATTCAAGAGCTATTAGCGTTATCTCAATTGATGGGTTAAGCTAAACTCACTGCTTGAGATACATGAACAAAAAAAAAAAAAAAAAAATATTCCTCTGGCTGTATTGGTTGTGGAAACGTCTGTTCAGAATTGTTAGTAATTTATATTTTCCTGATTCCTTGATTTGGTTGTTCTGGAATTTCCCCTCAAAGCTTCAATCTCTCTCTCTCTCTGTTCTTTTGACATTCCTTAGAAAAATGTGTGTAATTTCTTGATATGTTTGCTATATAATCTGGCTCACTATTCTCAACCTGATATGGTAATGCAGCACATACTGGAAAGCGGAAGATGAAATTGGAGGAGGAATGGCAGCTTTGGGAGGTGATTCTGACACTCATCCGTATGTGTCGTTCACAATCAATCTTGCTTAAAATGCCAAGGAACAATCGGCTGTGCAAAATTCCAAGTCCAAGGAGTCTCTCTCTCCCCTATGGAAAGCAATAAAATGGAGAGGAATGATGATATTTGTATATTAGCATTTGATAGATCAATTCTTTGGTTTATTTACAAATGGAGCATTTGAATCTAAGTGGAGTATGTTTATGAGTCTGCTTGGGAAGATGTAGTGAATTTTCAATATTGTTTTGTATTCTAGCACTTATTGTTATATTTGCTTCATGTACCTAATTTATCCTTCGTTACATTATTAATGAAATCAAATGAGCCAAACAATATATTGTTGTGGTGTCGTTAGGTGCTTACGTTACCAATCTACAGTACCTGAGTTCGAACCACCTCGTTCATTCCTTGTAAGTGTGTAGAGTATTTTTATAAAAAGGGAAAATTACAAATTTTTTTCTGTATTTTGAAAAAAGAATGATTTTTTCCCGTGTTTTTACTCCGACCACAATCTTTTGTTTCTTCCTTCTCATTTTCTGTTAAAATTAGATAAATTTACTAATTTTAAAAAATTCTAGACACTTTATTAATTATTTTATTAATATAATAAATTAAAATTAAAATTAAAATACGGCGGAAACAAGTTCTTCTCTAGTTAGCTTGCTCATTTCTCACTCCCAAAATCCCCATACTCTTAAATCCCTAATTTCTCCTTCCCCAATATTTAAAGGATGAATGTTCTTGGTGGCTTTGATTCCAGGGGGGGAAAGATCTTCAATCTTTGATTTGGGAAATTTGGTGAAGGCTTTATTTCATTAGATTTGACTTTTGTGGCATTGTTTTAAGACGAAAATGGCTCTCCTCTTAATCATATCTTTTTCTTTCTCACGTTCATAAACTGAAGATGGCGAAAGCCTTCATGGAGCAGCGTCGCCACTATGCCCAACCACGATCCATACCACCGTCATCCCTAAACTGCCGTCGATCAAGCCCCTGAAGGTCATGCGAGGGTAGCGCCACCAATTGCCACCACACACAGTAGTGATAGCCGATGGATCGCCTGAATATTGCAAAGAAACAAAAAATGCAATAAACTGGACATGGCTTTCTTCTCGATTCTCTCTCTGTCACCTCCGTCGCTGCCAGAACAGCTATCAGCCATCACCGAGAGACAGTCCATGAAGACCGACGGTCTTCCCTAACGCCGCAGTCATCTCGGGTGATTTTGGAGGTTTAGTCTTAAACTGAGAACCTTGCTGAATTGATACTGGAACCGAGGAACACCTTTTGTAAAAATCAAACCGGAATCAAAACCGAAAAGTTATCAAAGAAAAATTATCAAAGGTGGTATTAGGAAAGGGTCTAAAAAAACCGAATCGGAATCATACACCGTAAAAATTTTAAATCAAACACTGTAAAAATTAAAAATAACAAATTGAAACTCGAACTAAAAACTTTAAGTATATAAAGGATGTATGATAACCAATTACACCAAGATAATTTTTTGTATATTAATTTGACATAATAAGATGTTATTGTGTAAGACACAATCATTCAGCTTTTATGACTATAACAATTATCTATTCTTTCAATTAAGATTTTATTAAATAATTACATATTTTTTTTATCATTCTAGACAAATCTGAAGGTTAAAAGAGAAAATTTAACTTTTCCGAAAAATTTAAAAAGAGTTTACAGAAAATTGCTAATGTACTCTGAGGTCCCTATATTTTGAAAATTGTATCATCGGGTCATATTTTTGGCCTAATGTACTCTGGGTACTCTGAGGTCCCTATATTTTGAAAATTGTATCATCGGGTCATATTTTTGGCCTAATGTACTCTGGGTCCCTATACTTTGGAAATTGGATCATCGGGTCCCTAACATTTGGAATAATAGACTCTCATGTCATTTCGTCCAAAAACGACGTTAGTCAACGATTTTTTTCTCCAATAAATATTTCATTTCCTTGAATTAGAAATATGAGTTTTCTAATATTTGCTAATTTCTCCAAATAAAAAATATGAGTTTTCTAATTTTTATTAATTTCTCCAAATAAACACTCAATTTTCTGTAAACTCTTTTTAAATTTTTCGAAAAAGTGAAACTTTCTCTTTTAACCTTCAGACTTGTCTAGGATGATAAAAAAATAAATATGTAATTATTTAATAAAATCTTAATTGAAAGAATAGATAATTACTATAGTTATAAAAGGTGAATGATTGTGCCTTACACAATAACATCTTATCATGTCAAACTAACACACAGAAGGTGTCTTAGTGTAGTTGGTTATCATGCATCCTTATATGCTTAAGGTCCCTTGTTTGAGCTCTAGTTTGGTTATTTTTAATTTTTACAGTGGTTTGATTTAAAATTAAGTTTAATTAGCCCGGTTCGATTCAAATAAACCAAATGGTAGTTTTGTTATTTTGAAAAAAAAAAACGTTGACTTTTTCCGTTGACTAACGGTTAAAGTGGACGGAAGAACCTGAGAGTCTATTATTAAAAAGTTAGGGACTAATTGATACAATTTTAAAAATAGAGTGGCCTCCAAATCTATTAACCAAACTTCAGGAACCCAATAGTAATTACCCATATATTAAATAACAGTATATTTATAAAAGTAATATTATACATAATACCTAAAAGACACAAACTTATCCATTATGAAACCTCCAAATTACATAATAAGAACTTTAAAAATTATTATTAGATTGAAGAGTTTAGATTAGGCAAGTTTAAGATAATTTTGTTGCCAAATTTATTTTGATTAAAATCATATGGTTTTTTTGAACCGAAATTAAAAAATTGATAATCAAATAACCAATAACCAAACTGGAATTAAAAAATTAAAAACCGTACTAAACATGTGATTCTCAAGAGTGGTTAAAAATAACCTCTGAAGGGGTTCCTACCCTCTCCATTTTTTATTTTTTTCAAAATTTGTAAATAATAATAAGGCAAAAGCCCTCCCTCCTACTTTTCGGTCATGCGTTGGTCACTAACACAAAGTACATGCAGCAAAATAGCTCTGAAACCAAATTATGTTTTTTTTTATTTTTAGAATTACTTTTAGATTTTCAAATTTGATTTATGTATGCATACATTTTGATCCGTAGTTTATAAAAATGAAATTTTGGATTTCTTTCATCATATTTTCTAATTTACGTCAGTAATTATTTATGAAAAAACAATAATAACTCTATTTATTTATAATATTTAATTAATTTAAGGAAAAATTATTTTCAGTTCTTTTACCTAATTACCTTTAGATTTTTATAAAAATTTTATACTGGTCAACACAATGAAAGATCCACGTAGTTTTAATTTACAAACTTAAATTATCAAATTATTTATTTAAATTATTGGGAAATTACTTCCTTTTTATTGTTTTAAAAAAATAATATAAGTGGTAATACATGGTTAGACGTGAAACATAAATACCCTAAAAAAATTTTAATTACAAATATAAAAAATTAAAATAAACATATAAATAATTTATAGTATTTTGTATATAATTTTGAAATGTTCAAAACTTTATTGGTAAAATATGAGACTAAAGTCTAAATTTAGCATTTTAGTTGGACTCTCTAAAACATTTACGATGAAACATATTTTTCTTTGACAAAGTATTCATTTCTTTAAAACATGAGGTCGATACTTTTATTACCACATATACTAGTTTCCATTTAAAAAAAAAATTAAAAATGGAAGCTCCATAATTTAAATTATTAAATTACAACTAAGGTGATTTTTTTTATTAGTCAAACACATAAAAACCTAATTAAATTTCAGAAACTAAGTATATATATTATTATTATTATTTTGAAATTGAGGATGAGAGGTGATTTATTGTACATGCACTAACTAATTAATTGTTTGATAAACTCTATTCTTCAAATACCCAATCTTGAAGGTAAACAAAGTTTGAGGGAAAAAAATAAACCTCAACAGAAGGAGCAAAGTTGCAAGCAAATTAAGTTTAGATTTCTTTTTTTGATACTCTTCTTTTTCCAAACCAACTCTGGCCTCAATCTGAAAGTACACAAATTTGATTTTTATTAACAATATTTTTCTCATACCTGCAACAATATTGATGACCATATATAACATAAATTTAATATCGCAAAAAATAATTTACAAAGTCTAATTATAATAATTAATTAATTAACTATAATTTAAAAATAGATAGACAATTTTACCCTTCAATAGTTTAATTTTATGGGTGTTTTTGGCTATCCAACCCCTCCCCATTCGCACATTTATATATATTTGTTTGATCTCTTTTTTGAAGGTTCCAATTTTTTGTTAGCTAATAGCTTGAATGAGCACGAAGAGTGTGCCAAGTGTATGGGTACACCAACCGAGTATGCGAACAAATCTGACTTCTTAGATTGTGGGTTAATTTCATGGTAAACGTTTCCCCAAAACATTCTTAAGAAAATTAGTGAATTATGTTTAGAACATAACTCAATAGTTTAGTTTTCATTTTAAGAATTAAATCAACTGGAGAACGATTGGATTTGTCTTTGTATGATTAAACTGACCCCAAAGAAAACTTGGATTTGTCTTTTCAGAATTAAATTAATCGGAAAGGAATAACGCGGAAAGCTTGTTCCTAGACTGAATAGTCGAAAAAGCAAGTAATTGCAAAATTAATTCAAAAAAGCACCTTTGAATACTTGAGATCTAAAGGAAATGGTTGTAGGATTGAATTTGAGATAAACAGATACAAAAGTCTTGATAAAGTCTATAATTATATTTGATTTGATTTGAATTTGTTGATTGAGTCGTTCTTGATGTTGATTGGTGTTGGTCATTGTTACCATATACAAAGCTAGTTATTTATTTATACAAAAATAAGAAATAGTTACATAATTTTTTACTCAAAAACATTTTAGCAGTTATATAAGTTTTTCTTTCAAAACTTTCTACTAAAGCATTTTCAGAGTTATACGTTCCACTTTTATTTTGTTCATGCGTTTTGACTATGTAACTGCAACTGACCACCTCTAGAAGTCATTTAAAGTCTTTTATTTGACCAAAACTTTAACTTCCAGATTTTTGACTTTAACCACACCAAAGGTCGAACATTCAAAGACTCATATCTAAATACAATAATAATCAAACTTAATTACAATTGAACCTCGTTATAAGCAAACTCAATTACAATTGAACTTGTTACTTGAACCAGACTCAAATAAAATTAAATTGAATAAAAAATTCAACTTATGGCACAAATAATACTATGTTATTTTATTGTGCAATAGTTTAAATTTCAATTATTAATTATATACAAAATTAATTTTTTTTGAAAGTGTATACAAAATTAATTATTAACAATATAAAAAAATTAGTATCATTTAATTATATTTGTAATCAAAATAGTATTTTTTTTATTATAATATAATCTAAATTTGATTAATAAATAATTAAATTAATTATTTTTATTATAATTTAATTAATTAATATTTAAAAAATTGTATTCCTTATTATAATTTGAATTTAATTAATAATAATTAGAATATGATTTAAATTTTATTAATTAGTAATTATAATATTAATTAATTACTATACATAATTATATAAAGATAATTTTTTATATTAAAATATTACTAATTTTTTAATGGATAATTAAAGTAGTATTAAATTTAATTAATAATTATCATATAAAGACAACTTATCATTTTCGAATATGACTTAAATTTAATTAATTACTATTAATAATTATATAGATTCAACTATACCCTTGATAATATAAGAAGATTTTGAGTGAAACCAAATGACTAGTTAGCAGTTGCTACTAATAAGGTGATGCAAAATTCGCGATCATGGTAATTTCCCGTTAGTTCATTTTATTTATATGGGGAACCTCATATTAGAGCTCATTCAAATAATATTTAGTGAATGTCTATCATAGTACACACTTGCCACAAACTTGCCTAACATCACTTCCCACCAGAATGTTCTAAATTGTACATGTAGGTTCACGAAAAGTAGGGTATGAAGAGGAGAGGATCGAGATGGAATTGTTGATGTTTAAAGAAAAAGAAGCAGATCCAAGAGAAAATCCCAGAGTTCCCCCGTTCAGATTACAATATCAATTGCAGTACTAATCGAACAAATCAGATCACTAATCATATTCCAAAATCACCCAGTGTATACAAACCTTGTTAATGAACTACCTTATATCCTAAGATATTTAAATAGCTAAAAATGCATATCATGGTATAAATCGTGTTGCAGGCAAAAATATAATTCATTCACAGCCAAAATGAGCATTGTAATATAGCAAAAATTTCAAAAGAAATGCGGACAGTACAAAATATATCCCCCCATCTGTCCATTATTTTTTGGTTGTCTCGACAGGGGATACTGTGATTCTAACATCAAATTGATTTCATATGAGATGAGATCTAACTAGCGATCGTATTTTCATGATCATCCCTCGGACAAAAATTAGTCAACGAAAAAATTGCTGCAACATTTTAAAGTGAAAAAGAATAATCTCCAAGACTCCGACTTGAGTTGAGAGTCATTAATCCTATGCTTATTACCCTATTGATTTCGAGCTTCCACAAATGACAAGATATTTCTGTTGATCTCCAAATTTAAGCCTTTGCAAGTTCAGCTGCAGCAGGAGCAACACCACCAGTGGTAGGCCTGAAAAATAACATAAAAGACCATTAACAGAGGAAACTAAACAAACCACATAACTAAATCTAAATGGAGAACCATAAAAACTTACAATCCCACAAAAACTTTGAATGCATCATAGATACCCCACTGAGCTCCAGTAAGGGTACCAATCATGACTATACGGAGAGGAAGCCCACGAGTAAATAAGCCCCACAATCCTAGCTTCTTCACAGCCTGAAAAACGAAATAAAAAAAAAAAAGGTAAAATCACTAGCACATAATATTAATTTCTAGAGAATCACAAAAAAATAAATAATAAATAAAAGCTACTCACATCACCAACAGTTGCTCCTTTAGCGTTGTTAAGGAAAGAGACAAGATTATCAGCAGGATGAGATACAATAGCACAGAAAACACCAGCAACGTAACCACCAGCAAAACTAATTCCCAATTGTAATGGTTTGCTGCACTCATTCTTTGGCTTTGGAACAGCATGCTTGTAAATCAGCTCAACAATGGTCTCAAAGGATGCAAACTTCATCATTGTGTCTGCAATAAAAAGCATTTTGACCTTAGGAATTGCCAAACCACTATCCATGCTATTATCACAAAAACTAAATCCTCTGATGGTTAAGAAAACCAGAAACACAAAGATCTGATAATGCTGAAATAATAAGGATCATTCTAAATGCAAGAAGAGCTTACAAACAAGACTACTGATTGACAAATTACTAACTGCAATACAAAGTATATACAAATGCAAACAAGGAGCAGGCATATAGACGTTCTGTCCACAATACAGTAAATGCAATCAGAGTATGTACAATAAAATTACAGAAATTACTCTGCAAAATAAATAGATCAAGCCACTATCAATTGGAAGCTAGACAAACTGCAAATTCACAATTCAGTTGGTGTGAATATAATAAACAACAAATAATTGATACTGTATACTTTAGCATAATGATTAATAAAAATATGCAAGTATAAAATTAATATCAAAAATAGATAGAAGGAGAAACAGTAAGACGATGATTATCAACTTCCATTATTGCACAAGAAATAAATGTGTAAATGAATAGCTGAGGACTTACATGGAATTTGACGTCCCCAAAGAGGAACAAGACCTTTGTACAACCTGAAAAATTCCACAAGAGATTTAGAGGTTAACTTAACATAATTAACATAGCAAATTCAGAGTTTTTCATTAACTTCTTAAACTTACCCTAATGCGCCTTCAGACTTGACAAATTTAGGAAGACCATCAGCCAAGCCTCTAGCAAAACCAGGCTGGGTTTGTACGCGAACCTTTACTGCCTCAAAAGGACAAAGAGCAATATCTGCAATAACTTCAGCAGAGGCAGAACCAGCAAGATAAATCAAAGTCTTGTATTTGGCAGCATACTCCGGTCCAGCAATATCGGAGTAGTATTTCTTGAAGAACTCATAGAATCCAAATTTGCAGGCACCCTGAGCACTATAGCCAAGGAGGGTTGGTACCCAACCTCTGAAAAAGCCTCTAGCACCCTGTTCCTTCAACAGCACTCCAAAACCAGAAGAGATGCTTTTGTACTTTGCAGGATCAATCTGGAAAATGCTTTACCATTTTAGTTTATGGCATTTCAATTTACATTTATGACATGTCAAGACAATTGATCGATGTTTGGTGTTCAAAAGCAAAATACATGAAAGTAATCACCCATCCATCCTAAAATATTAGTCTATTTTGCCAATTTGTTTGTTCAAAATTAATTAGAATTTAACAGAATTTTTTTTTACACTCTATAATCCGTATAACTCCTCTATTAGGGTACTCCTTTAATTTCTAACCGAATTCTAATCCAATAATTATTTTGAGACGGAATATTTAATGTAGCAAAAATGTGAGTTCAAAATAAGCATCATAAGTCTCTTCAAAAGCTTCTCATCAATAAACTCCTAAAGAGTCATATGAATATCAAGTTATGAAGCCTGAAGCAAAAACTTCAGTATTGAACACCTTGCTAGAATACAAATAATAAAAATCACATTTTATATTCACCATTATTGATCATACATTACATTGTGTTGACACCAAAACAAAGGGAGAAAAGCACAAATTTCCATCAATTTCACAACGGGAAATAGTACATGTAGAAACGGAAAACCATCAACCATTTTGCAACAAGTCTATAAAAGGCGATATAAATATGCATACAGATCTGTTCGAAGCATATTAACAAGGGCAAAGCGCATATTAGACAAATCACATATCAATATACTATGTACAAATAGAACCAAAAAAAGGACCCTATACACTAATAGTACACAATCAAGAGCAAGTTAAACATTAAAAGTTCAAATGAACATCCACACCACGCAGAAAATTATAAAATAAGAACACAAGTACAGAAGAATTATAAAAGTTCTCTTGTCGAACAATCAAATAATCACTGAAAATACATAACGTACAGATCTGTTCAAAATTCTAAAGAGCAGATATATAAATTACTAACCGAAACATTGCAGTTAAACAGAGATCTAATAAGGATCCAAGGATAAGGCTATCAATAAAGCAAATACAACACAACTCCTATAAAGATCGCGAAATGCAAGAGAAACGGAATTGAGCAAGGGAAAAGAAAAGTAAATAAAGATCTAATCAAACAATTAAAACAGCAAAAGCAAGCAAATGAGAGGTAAATCACAAAACAAGCACAGATCTAAAGAAACAGTACCTGCATATTGCACTTGACAAGGTCAAGAGGAGTGACGGCCATGTGAGTAAGTCCACAGCTAAGAATACCTCCAAAAGTACAAGCAGCATAGAAAGCCGGCGAGTACATCTCTATCTTCCCAGGCTCACTAGGAGAGGGGATCACGAAGCTACCAGGCTTTCTCATGAGAGACGGCGATGGAGATGGAGATGCTTCAGAGAGGTTGTTGGAGTGGAGGAGTTTAGAGACGGAGAGGGATTTTGCGGTGGATGTAGAGTAGAGAAAGCTAGGAATTAGAGATTGCCGATGAAAGTCTGCGGAAGCCATTTCCGGTGAGAAATGAGGATTTCAGAAAAAGGCAGCGAGAGAATTAAGGAAAGAGAGGCGTTCTCTGCCAAAGTCCCTCGCTTGGTTGCCAAATGAGAAAGCGAGAGAGCTGGACCTTCCAGTTTTATTGGCAGGCCTGCCCTACTTACGACTAATTTCGCGTTCTTCATACGAGATGTTTTCCTGCCTCTCTAAATTGACCACTCCTTCTTTGCTTTTTTACAACTTTAACATTCGACCAGAATATTCGGTTTGAATTGAATCAAATCACATGGAACCGCCTGTCTTGCTTCGCCCGTTCCGGTTTTGTCCGGACGCATTAATCCGTTTGGTTTTTTCTTTTTTTTCGAATGATCTGTTTGGTTTGGTATTACTATTAGCTATTTCAGCATAATTTCTTTCCCTTCCTTCCTCGAACCCGTTAGATTAAACGGATCAATTTAGGTTTTCTTTTGACGAATATAAAATTATTCCATTAATTAGAAGCAATTACAATTAATTGAGATGCAAATGATATGAAATTTTTCTTTGTCTGAAAAATTTTAACTTATTTTTGAAAATATTTTAATATATTTTCGAAATGCAGTGAGGGTGACAAAAAAAAGTCTTCTCAACTAAAACATTGCACTACAATATTAAGTATATCCAATGACTTAGTAAATTGATTTTATTTACTTGTCACATAAGAAAAATGGAAAGGTTTTTCTAAAAATTATCTCTAATGCAAATGTCTATTTGATCGTCAAGCTGACGTGTACATAGACATTATTTAGTAGATTTTCTATTTTTAGAAGGTCTGATAGACATCGTCTACACTAATATTATTATATGATTGACTATGCATTATATTGTTGGCTTTAAAAAACAAGAAAAAAGAAAATAAAAAATTAGAGAAAATTTTTTTAATGATAGCATCTATAAATAAACGTTTTGCTACATGACACATCAACTGCAATATGCTTTATATTTATGTCATATATGTAATGTTAATTGGTAAATATACATAACAATTGTCTTTATTTTTTAATTTAATAAAAGATAAAAGATAATTTTATTGGTGAAATAGGAGGTAAGATGCAAAATATTATAGAAAATGTAAGTAAATAGCAGGTTTTTAGTTTTGTGCTGCAGTTAATAGCATATTTGTTTATAAATTTAGTAAAAAGCATGTTTTGAGGTCTAGATTACAATTATACCCCTTTAAAACGTTAAATGTCTCTTACATATCCATAAATTCCTTCTCATCTCATCTTCATCGTCACTTTCATCTCTATCTCCGACGTATCTTCTCCCTCTCTTCACTCTTTACTTCTGATCCATCTCTGATTTTTCTCTTTCTTCTCTTGTCGACTTCCATTAGTCGGCACTTTCTTTTCTATCTTCCACTGAAGCTCATAATCTCCTTCCGTTGAATTATCAGTTCGTGGTAGCCAACCTTGAGCTTGTAATTCTTGCCTATTATACAACACACATCAGATGGTAACAACTTTCTGAAACCTTAACTTCGCAAAAGGTTAGTTCATTCGCTTTCTTGCTTCTTTTTTTCTTCAAAGTCGTATTTGATTATAGAAGGATTTGTTGTTGATGCGAGTCTTTAATAATGCTTTTGACAATGACGATGTTGATGTTACCGATTGTAAGTTTATTGACAATGATTTTGATTATATTTGTCATTTTATATTGATTTGCTGAATTTTTTTTGTTTGACTTCTGGATTAAAGTGTTGAATATTGAGTTGTAGTAGCAGAGACTTCTGGCTTTGATAATGATGGTGTTTGTGATTTGAAGAATTATTTAAGGTGCTTCTCCTCTAAACAACCAAAAACCTGGTCTAAATGGCTCTATTAGGTTGAATATTGGTATAACACCAACTTCCATAGAGCTATCAAGCAAACACCTTTTTATTTGAAAAGAAAAGTTTCCTACATGCACTTGAATCATATGGAGATTAAAGATTGAGGAATAAATCAGAGACCAACCATTTTTAATTGAGGCTGCCGGTGTTGGTGGAATTATCGTTTACCGATGAAAGCTGGTTGAGCTAGTGGACTGTTGGTGGGGGTGAGAGAGAAGAAGAAAGGGAATGAAGAAATCAATTCAAGTGTTCTAATTAGGTTATATTCTAACCATGTAGTTTTTATTAGGATTTAAGTGAATTTTTACTAAGAGAATCAATAAACAAGGAACTGCAAATCCAACTACACTAAACAATTTTTGTGGTTTCACTAAATAATTTCTCCGTTTTCATCCTTTTATTATAGTTCATACTTTATATAATTTAGTGGTTACGTGATTTGTATAAGTACAATTGATATTTGTTATTATACATCATATTGCTAAGATTTTATTTACTTATTAAATATTAAAAGTAATTACTAGATGATATTAAATGTTTACATACTTTGTCCCTAATTTTTTAAACAATTATATTCTTAATAAATATACGTATAGAACCCATTACTATCTTTAATTTGATAATATTTTATCCAATATATTGATATTTCAAATTATCTATCACAATCGTATTTTTTAGATAAAAAAATTAAACAAATGATCCAAAAACTTAAGATTTAATATATATTTTTAAAAAAATTAAGCATTAGAATAATTCGCATCTCAAATCACGCGCAATGTGCAGGTAGGGCAGAACATTCGGTTAATTGAAATCGAACTGAAATTTCGATTCGGTTAACCAAACTCCATAAAACACTAACCGAAACCGAAAATTTTTCGATTAACTAAAAAACTGATATACTAATTGAAATTTCACAAAACGACATCGTTTAATAAAATCTAATTACTTTTTATGTTATGCCTTACAAAATGACGTCGTTTAATAAAGTATAGTTCGGTTAAAAACACTAACTGAAAACCGAACTAAAATTTTCAGTTAACTGAAAAAAAAATAAAAAAAAATTTTTAAAAATTCGATTAACCGAACTAACAATTTTTTCGATTTTTCGGTTTGGTTTTAATGAAAACCAAATTTTGCTCTATCTATGTGCAGGTACACAATAAATTTAAAGGTAATTTTGAGAAACTATTGGAGTAAAATTGATAAGAAAAAAGGAAGGGTAGTATTGGTAATTATGTGAAACTGGCATATAATACGCAGTGTAAAGAACTATGTGAGATGGGAGGTATATTCCAAGAAATATATTGGGAACATCAATATTGGTCAAAACTAATTGTCTAAAATTATGGAAGTCATTTGCATTAATTATATATACATATTTCAATTAAATCCATGACTTTTAGCTAATTAATTAATAGGTCTCTCCCTTAGTTTTTCATAAGAGACTTCTAGGTCTCTCACTTTTGAACCAATGGGTCCATCCATCTAAACCACACAAAATTTGCATTAGTCAAATTGGCAGGTTAACAAATTTAGTCAAACATTTTTCTTATGTGATACCTTGTTGCTATTATTTTAATATTATTTTTGCTAATATAATATTTATTTATTTTAAAAAAATTCCTCTTCTCCGAAACCTAATAGCTACGCTTGACATTGCTACTAGTGGATGATTTCCAAATTAAAGTGGACAAAACATAGATTTAAATTTGAAATGTGCGCATTCGAGAAGAGTTAGCATATCTATTATGGGAACTCTGAATGGAAAATCTGGAATTCGCAAATACAATATGTGAACACTATGTGAACACCCCTATTTAGTAGACATTTAAAATTTTAACACTTTCTTTGCATACGATTCACGGTGGACATCACCATATTATCTCTGAAAAATGTCTCACATTATTTTCAGACTAGTAAAATAATTAGTTACAGAACAAATATCTTCTCTGAAAGAGTAACTTTCATCCTAAACATCAGATATTTTTACAAGAGTCAGCGCGAGAGAATATTTCTTGAAGATTACTCCAGATTTCTAAAGCAAAATCCATACAAATGATAGAAGAAGCAATTTGCGGAGACAGAGAATTCACAAGCTAAGAACCACTAAAGTGTTACATTGCACCCAATAAGAATGGAGCGGATCATTAGGTAAAGGCCAAATAAGTGTTCCATCAACAAATTGGAGTTTGTTTTTAGACTGCAGAGCCATTCTCATTGAACGAAAATCATTGATGATAATTTGACTCTGTTAGTTTTATAGAGACCAAGACTAACGCTGGATTTTCATTTGGATGAATATAATACGGACTATTTGTAGGAATTTTTGCAGGATTTATGAGGAAATCAAAGATTGAAGAAAGATAGAAATCTAGGGTTTCTGAAAAATTTTAACAGCATGATCGAAGAAAGAACAACAGATTTACCAAAATCTTTGAAAGATCTATTTTTAATTTCATTTATATGAACAGAAAATGAGAGAAAGATAACGGATCTTAAGATCCAGAATCGACAAATCTTCAAAGAAACAACAAACAAAAATAAAAATTTGTAAGCTCAAATGAAAAAAATAAAACCTGAAGATTACGATTGACTCTATCCATCTCTAAAAATGATATGAAAACAACGATAGATTCTTCTTTGACTTCGAAGAACTAAAGAAATTAATAAGAAAACGACGATTAAAAGATGAAGACTAAAGATTTAAGACGAATAAAGGACGAAAATCAGAAAGACAAAGATCAAAAGATGAATCTAGGATTCGCAGAAGGAGCAGCGTTTTTCAGCTCTGATACTATAATAGAAGCAACAAAAAAAGAGAGAAGATAGAATGAATCTAATCCTAATATTAACTATATATACCTGGACTATAATCTGATGTACATGAGCTCTTTTAGTTAGCCAGCAGAAAATTACTCATCTAGCTACCATTTTAACCACCAGTAGTAGCCGTTGTTGATAAGTAAATTATAAAACTTTAAGATAATTAAAATTACTAAAAAATCTTAGTTGAAATTATAAATAAGATTTCTTACTTGTTCAAACAACATAAGGAATTATTATAAGTTACATGCTAATGCTAATGTAACAATTTTAGCAATTTTTTAAAATTAAGGACCGATTTAATATTTTTTAGAATATTAAAATACCTAAAATCTTTTATCTTTAATAAATTTCACCACTTTTTAATATTTAACCAATTTCATCATAATTTTAAACTTATAAAGTGTATGAAAATCTATTTTCCCTTTATTTTTTTTCAAATTATATTATTGTATCATATATTTAAATTATGTAGAATAACATAATTCTAATTATTTATTTCATCTTTATTTAATTTAATACAATCAATATATTAATTAATTTTAATTATTTTTTAAAAATAAATAATTGATTTATACAAACTACTTTCATTTACTTTAGTACATGTTATATTTTATTTATTAAATTATATATTTAATCAAAAATTAAAATCAATTAGTTATGAATAATATATGAACCCATAAAACAATAACAATAAAAAGGCTATCGAATAAATTTTTGCTCAACGTATCAGTTCGACATTGCCTGTATTAAATAACTATTTATTTTAATAAAAATTAAAATTAAGAAATTAGTTGTGTTTTTCATCAAGATAGATAATGACTAACAAAAAAATAGTAAAATATCGAACCACCACAACTATTAGTGTAAAAGTCATTATTTGGCAACACTTTACAAGAAATAATAAGTAATTTAAAAATATAAGACATTTAATTAAATAAAAGTAACATATATAAGTAAATTATTTATTTTTTAAAAATATATTTTAAATTAATTAGAATATTAATTGAATAAAATTAAAACAACATAAGATAAATAATTGAAATTATTTAATTTTTGATACATTAAATTTATCATAAAAATAATTTGAAAGTAAAATGAATGAAAGAACATATTTTTATACATTTTTTACAAGTTAAAATTATGGTACAATTTGTTAATGCTAGCAAGTTAGGAATATTTTAGTTTAAAATTGGAAAAAGCTAAAATTTGTTAAAGAGGAAAGTTTTGTAATAATTTTAATATTATGAAAATATAAAATTGATCCTTATTTTAAAAAAAAAAATTGCCAAAATTATTATCGTGTGTGCTGTTTTTACTACAAAGTTTAACATATGCTAAAATTAAGTATACATCCACGCGATATATTGTTATGCAAATTTTTAACAGTTACATCATATTATTAATACCATATTTACTTAATTTTATTATTTATATATACTTAATATAACTATTTACAGATATTTATAAATTGAAATATCATTTCATGCAATATCTTTTAGTAAAATTATATTTTTTTTGATCCTCAAAATTACTTAAACGCTTATGGTTATACTATTTCATTAAACATTATTCTAAAACTAAATTATATTCGAATTTTGGTTTTAATATTTTAGAGATACAATTCAAAAAACATATTAAAAAATTATTATTATTATTTTATTTAAAGATTATTATTTATTTTCTTCCATGCATTAATTATTAATTAATTATAAATAAAAGAAAGAATATAAAGAGTTATTACAAATTAAATATGATTAATTTAAAAATTAGAAAAATTGATAAAATATCATGTAGATTTTGAAGCATTGTTATTGTGCCCTGTTATCTAACAATCCTCAACTATTTATATTTTATAGATAGTGCTGAAATTGTTATTTTAGCCAAAGTTACAAAAAAGTATAAGTTATTCATGATTTTAAATTTAATTTTTGTGAAAAGACCAGTTTGACCTTTGAAAAATATAGAGGGACTATACTTTCACAGGTTACAAAAAATTATGTCTATGTAAATAAAAGAAGAGTATCCATATTAAATAGTAAAAATAAAACTTTTATATATATATATATATATATATGGGGTTGACTTTTTCCCTCTCTTAATTTTTATAACATACATACCCCTAAGTCTTTCAGGTTTGAAACTATTAAATACAGGGTTGCTTACATTAAAACACACATAAATTTCATGGAAATTTACAACATTTTTTTTAATAACTCCAAATTACCCATTGTTGCTATTATTTAATATTTATTTAATTTAAAAATATCCTCTACTCCAAAACCAACAGCCATCATGATTGTCTGCTGTCTACAAAAATGCCTAAGACTTCCCATCTAACTACCATTTATGTCCACAAGCCTTTTGATAGCTTCAAATTCACCCATCTGGGCAAAGCTAAAAAATTTCAGGGTCAGGCATGAATGCAATTTTAAACAGAAAATGACTCAATTTAATAGCCTACTCAAAAGCTTCTAGTATCAAAATTTGAACTCCTCCAACACCTATTGATAGGAAAAAAACAAAGGAAAAACAGATATAAGTTAAAAAATCTTAAAAGATAATAATTGAAATCATGAAAACCAAAGCATGCCAAAGTAATCTCCAAAGGCAGTTAAAGAGAACAGGAATTCTCCACAAGCTGCCGACCAGAAAGACGAAAGGTCTTATGGAACATGAAAAATAGGACTATACTCACCTGCTTGGACATTCCGGTTAATATCTCCTCCTAGCTGCATGACATTGACGGAGTAATTGACAAATATATATAAAACACAAACTCAATATGCGCACTGGCTTAGCCTCTGACTCAATATGAGCAATCATTAGGTTGCTAATGATTGCGAATTTTAAGCCGCAGCCTTTCCTCCTTTCATTGTGAATTTTAAGCCACTGCCTTTCCTCCTTTCCTGCCGCAGCAAGCAAACACCGTGGCAGATAATGCTCCACTCTTCAAAATGTTTTCTGGACCAGCTGTGTGTTAATGTTATGAAGAATCTATCCTTTATTATTTATAGTGTACTCTTGTGAAAAGGGTAAACAATGACTACTCAGCACAGCAGACTGCAAACTAGTCTCTTTATTTCCATACCAAAACTTCAACTTTAGCTTCATCAGCACTTTCAGTAACCATTGTATCAGAATAACAATTGAGCCACTGCTAAACTTTGGAACAAATAAATATAGCATAAATTCCTTCGAGTTAACCTTGCCTGAAATTAGATTTTGTATTTCAGATAAAATACCTCTCAATTATTTATTGTATGCAGTAAGTAGACTATTTTGTATCACAAAATTGCACCGCATCTACAGTTCACTAATCACCAGCTGTAAGCTTGTTGATGTCTGATCCAGCTAGAGTCAATCATTAAATTGGAAGTAAATAGCTATAACCTTATTCTTATACATCACCAATAATCTCCACAAGTACACATGCCATCCTTGAAGTGATGAAATCTCTTTGAATCTCTTACCACAATTTCTCGATTTACAACCTTGGAAATTAGCGCTATGACAGTATGGCAATCACGGCAGATCCTTAGATTTTTTATGATGTGAATTGTTGAACCAGGAAATGAATTCATGACAGCAAAAGCAACAGCCAACTTCTCACTATGAACCCGCAGGGTCATTTCTTTCTCTTCCTCGTCAACATCACGAAGGACTGAATCCATATTAGGTACATAACCAGCTTGTTGCAGCTTCACATATAGTTCATCCAAGAACCTATAGATCCTCTCACATTCAGGGTGCTCTTTATCTCCAACTAAGAATATATGCACTCTACCCTTAAGTTCAACCAAACTGAATCCAGGTGGTTTAATAAGTCCACTATCTTTCACAATTACTCTCATTCTTTCAACATCTTTCCATCTTCCAGCATCAGCATATACATTTGAAAGTAAGATATAATATCCGCAATTACTCGGGTCTAGCTCAAACAGTTCTCTAGCAGAAATCTCTGCCAGCTCCACATTTTTGTTAATTCGACAAGCTGCAAGAAGAGAACCCCATAGTACGAAATCAGGCTTTGCTTTCATCCCCTTGATCATATGATAAGCTTCATCGAGATGACCAGCACGCCCAAGAAGGTCAACCATGCAACCATAGTGCTCAACCCCAGGTTCTACATTAAATTGATGGTTCATGGCATTGAACCAATATCGACCTTCATCTAACAGACCAGCATGGCTACAAGCAGCTAGAACTGAGACAAAAGTAATGAAATTTGGCTTGACTCCAGACCTTATCATCTTGTAGAAAATTTCTAAAGCTTCTCTTGCACAGCCATGCGCCCCATAGCCTGCAATCATGGCAGTCCATGACTGCACATTCTTCTCCTGCATGTGGTTAAATGCTTTTCGAGCCAATTCAACCTGTCCGCATTTGCTATACATATCTATGATAGAGGTGCCCACTATCACATTGTTCTCAAAACCTAACTTTATGACCTGTTACAAAAGATTAATAAATCCAAAAATAAGAATACTATTTTGATTATAGCAATTGGATATACATTTCAAGAAGAAACTGAAACATACTCAGATTGGTTAATGAAATAAACAACCAATATATGAGGGACGACAAGTTGAGAATACCTGATCATGCATACACTGCCCCATTCGCAGAGCCCCAGAATGTGCACAAGCTAGCAACAAAGGAGACAATGTAAATGCATTGCATTTCACATCACCATCCACTATCATCCTATGGAAAGTTTGAAAAGCCTCACTAGATAATCCATTTTGAGCATAAACGGCAATCATAGAATTCCAAGAAACAGCATCCTTGTCACCTATGCCATCAAAGACCTTTCTAGACACACCCATCTCACCACATTTTGCATACGCATCCAACAAAGTGTTCTCAACTCCTGTATCTTTATCCAATCCTCTCTTCACCACAAACCCATGAATTCCCTCAATCACTCCCTTCTCCGAAACACGGGAACATGCGGATAAAACAGAAACCATTGCAACTGAATCCAGAAAAACCTCATCATTTCCCTCGCTTTCTTCTACTAAGAACTCCCTAAAAAGCAATAACGCTTCATAGGCATTATCATTTTGAACATACCCAGCAATCATGGAAGTCCACGACACGATGTTTCTTTGAGGAGTTTCATCGAACAAGATTCTTGCATCATTCAAACGGCCACATTTCGCATACATATCAATCAAAGCTGAAGACACAAAAAGATCTGATTTGTACCCAAACACTAAAGCTTGTTGATGGGCTTGTTTGCCGGAGTAAAGATCGAGAAGAGCAGAGCATGCTTTAATTGTGCAAGGGAAAGTAGAACGATTAGGTTTAAGATTAAGCTTTCGCATTGAAGAGAAAGCTCGTAGAGACTCGAGTGAATCACCTCCGCGAGCCAACTCGGCAATAAGTGAGTTCCAGGAGAAAACATTGGTTTTGTCGAAGTATTTGTTGAACCAGGTTTGGAGATTAGGGTTGACTGTTGTTGAAAACTGGTGCCTTTGAATTTTGGCATGGACTGTAAGTAGAAGAACAAGTGAATTAGAAGTTGGAATCTTCATTCATTCTTTCGATCGAATTAGAGGGTTCTTTCTTCTCTCTAACCTCTGCTTAGAAATACATTTTCTTCTCGCAGCCCAAAGGCAGAACCAGAAGTGCTTTAGTTGTGAAACTTTGGATTTTGGAGGGAATGCTTGTTATAATGTGATATGGCCTGGATAGTGGATATCAAAACAACTATCCCATCAAAATCGAGTATTTGCAGCTCCGGATCTGCTTTCTTAATGTTCTTGTATTTCTATTGTCAAAGTGCCAACAATTCAAAACTTATGCACAGCACATCACTTCTACTATTTCATGTTAATTTCCTGACAACAACAACCAATTATGGCATTGACATATAATTAACTATTAAATAATATGAATTAAAATAACACGACACGAAAATAGAAGAAATTGCTCATCAATGAAAGGTACCCTTCTTAATTAATTTCCAAACTCCTAACAAAATGTTTCAAATGCTATTATGAAATGCCTTCTCTGCCACTCACTGCTTAGTACAAAAAGCAAAAATGCACATGGATAATGGTTAACTCTTAGAAATATAAATTTGCTCACGTAATTGTCACAAGTCCATTATCACAAACCAAGTCAAGCAATTGTGTATTTCAAAAGTAAATCCCAAGGTCAAAAACTTACTCAACTCTTGTGGAATCTAATCTCATTTCACTCATCATGTATGGTATTTAAAAAAAATGATAAATTATTTATAGGTCTATGAGATTTTGCCTAATATACTCTGTGTCTCTCTATTTTGGAAATTGTACCTTTAACCCTTTTCATTTTAGGTATTACGCCGCTCACCTTCCGTTTTCGCCGTTCTTTCTTCTTCTTCACCAGTTGCTAAATATACCCTCTTATATATACCAAATACCCTTTATTTCTTTTCCGTTCTCAAGAAAACCCATATCTCAATTTTCTCACTTCCTCCTCTTCCCCATATTTTTCTTCTTAATCCTTTATGCACAAAGTTAAGGGTTCTGAAAAATTGTAGAGTACGAGTATAAAACAAAAAGAATGGAAGAGCTTCTTCAAAAAGGACAAGAGGAAAGAACAGAAGTGGAGGCCTTCTGGGGAGAGAAATTTTTTAAAGAAAAATCAGAGAGAAAAAGGGTTTGAAAATCTGGAGATTAGAGGAGAGCTTTTGAGAGAAAAATTGTAAGCTTTCTGTAGATTGATTTTCTAGGGTTTTCTTTTCCTGTAAATTGAAGAATTAGATTCTAGGGTTTCTGATTTCTAAAACTAGAGATTTTTGTAATTTAGGGATTTTGAGAATTAGGGATTCTAAATTGAAGTTGAGGGAGATACAATTTAATTCAATATTTTGTAAAGAAAATTTTGACTTTGATTTCAAAATCCAATTTGAAATTCAGAATCGAAGTGACCTATGATTTCTTCCTGTTTTCAATTCTTGCTTGTTGCTATTGGAAAACGATCGTTGAATTCAAATCTATTTTTTTAATTTTTTTCTTGTTCCTGTTAATTTGAGCTGGGAAGGAAAATAATTTCACAAATTTCACCAAAATAAATTAGAAAAAAAAATCCAAGCAAACAACCATGTTTTGCAATTGCAGTTCATAAGAATAAAAATCAAATCATATGACTTCCTTATGAAAAATGAAAAAAAAAAAAAGAAGTGGAGAGAAAAAAATTAAAATATGAAAAATGAAAGAATTGAGATTGGAAAAGACAAATGATAGAATGAAAAATTGAAAATAAGTGATGGTCAGCAAACATCAAAGGAAAATAAATAAGAGTTTTTGTTAATAAGGGTTTGATTTAAAAATTGGATTTAATTAGGATGGTCTGATTCAAATAAACCATGGTCTGATTGAAATAAACCAAATGTTAGTTTTGTTAACGCCATTTCTGGACGGAAGGACCTGATAGTACAATTTTTAAAACCTGAAGGATCTATTAATACAATTTCCAAAATAGAGAAACCCCAAATTATATTAGGCAAAATCTCAGGGACCTATAAATAATTTACCCTTTTAAAAAATGAAAAGAAAAATAAGATTGCCAATACCCAACACAGGATCTCAAAAAACAAGCTACTGCAATTCCATTGAAAACTTTGAGAGCATATTATTGACTTATTAGAAACATACATAATAACCAAAATTAAGCAACTAAGAGAATTAGATCCTTTTGGTATCAAATTGTGCAAAAGTATTTAATAATACCCTACAATGGAATTAACTAGCAGAAGAATGAACGTAAGTTCATCTCTCTTTTTCCCCAAACTACAAAATGCATCAGTTTACTATTCAGTTTTGACTATTTCCCCCCAAAAGTAGCAGCTAAAGCTCTTTACTTCTATATGACTTATGATGACTGTTTCAGCATCTTCACCGTTTATTGATTAAGTATAGCAAGGCGCTTCACCTCGGCATTGCTCCCAAATCCTCAAAGGATTGGTCTTTCCATCAAGTCTATGCCAACTCTTTCATCACCATTTATAGAAATTAGAAAGATCCTAATAAAGAACTAGAGAGAGTAGCAAGTGATGACTTCCTGAATGCCATAACAGAAATCCCCATGAAGAATAACAAGAGAAACAATCTGGCAATAAAATTTGTCTAAAAATCTCATCTTTCAGATGAAAAACCATAAATAGAATCCCACCCTCAGCATTTCTTTTTTTTTTTTTAATAATCAGACACAATCAGTGCAATGCACCATTTAACAAAAGCAGGAACACCATACTGGAATATCTTTCTACTTCCCTAAATTACTTCTATTATCAGTGTAAAGAATCTGAAGTCTCTATAGCTAAAATCTAATCAAAATCCAACTATATCAGTAACCCTCAAGCATGCCAATTATTCTCTATACTATTTGCACTTAATGGAAAAACGCACTATGCATGAGCTAGTCATGAATAGCTGAAGGTACATAGAATAACACATAGCAAAAACAGCTCAAAGTAACTTGTCTACTCATATTTGCCTCATAATTCAGTAATCAGAACCACATCATTGGAGAAAATAGTATGTCCCAGTCATTGAAACTACCAGGAGTCATCTCATCATGCAATAAACAAACAACAGTAAAGATATAGCGTTATGAAGAACAAAGCGCAAGACCTTCCATGAAAAATTACTCTGCATATAAGTTCTTGTCCATGAAAAGATTTCAGATTCAACAAAATTCTCTCCACGTTTCATCCCAAGTGCTTTCAATCAATAGCCCACACCCTTTTATGCGGCATCCATAACCAGAAACAGCACAATCTTTCAAAAAAAGATACCAGTCGATTTTTTTGTTTCATACTAAAAACCGATGGCCTGCTATAAAACCGAAAAACCCTCGAATACATCCCAACAAAATCACCTCATTCCTTAACTTCACATTAAGTATTCAAATTTTGTTTGCCAATAGTAGATATTTTAAAGGGCACTATAATTTTATAAGTAAAAAATGGACCCACGACAAAAAACAGACAAATCTGTGCAAATGATCAAAGATGTAAGTAATTCCTAATTATTTCAAAAAAACTAATTCTTAATTTCATTTACTTGGATTTAACGTTTGAGTGTTCTCCAAACATTTCATGCCGAACTTCAATGCTAATGATGTTAAAGGTTCCCAATGTTAGACTGAAACATCGCAGCGCCCCTGTGAACTTCCGTTTCGCATAGGCAATATTGGGTTCCGCGAACTTCCGTTTGGAAAAGGAAAAATTGGGTCTTTAAAAAAGTTGCTGAATCCCTAAGAAGAGAATCCCAAAACTAATTGGCAGAGAGAGAGAGCAAGGACTGAGCTTGGTCTTTGTTCAGTCAGAGGAAGATGGTGCGTACAAAAACCAGAACGAGAGCAAAGAGAAGGGGTTCTTTTTGTTTTTAGGTGAGAGGAGTTCTGGGTTCCTGGGTTTTGAAAAATAGAGAAGCTTGGTTGATTTATAAATAAGGGGGTGATTTCCAATCCTACGATCAAATTTTTAAATATGGACAGAATATTGTGGTTTATTGAAAATGTGAACAAATGTATGGAGTTCACATATATATTAATTTTAATTAATAGTTCGCATAAAATTAATGCGAATTTCAAGTTCGCATAAAATATATATTATTTTCTCACTTTATTCACTTACCACTCTCTCTTTTCATTCTTATGAAGACATTATGGAAAAGTTATTTTTATTTGATTTTTCCGACCTTCGATCCGGGAACTACCTTCAGAAGATAATCTTTCAAGTACGGAAGGCGTAGGAAAAAGCTGACCCTGGTGGAATCCATCGTCCTCCGCAAGGAAAACGGATTCGCCTTGGGCGTATAGGCTTGGACAAGCTTCTGGAATGACGATATTCCAAGATCACGTCCAGGCCAAATGCTGTTATTGCCACCAAATTTCTTCAAATGAAACTGGTTGTATTCACAGCAAAAATCTTAGGGAATGTTCTATTCCCAGAGAGTAGAAACAACAAATTTTGCAATTTTAATTTCCCTTGTAATGCTTAATAGTAAAATAGGAAAATCAAAATCGATGTAATGGAATTAATTTGTTAATAAAACTTGAATTTTTTAGAAATTATTCATTATCTGTCATTGTTAATTTTATATCTTTATCTTCAAAATGATTCAAATCATTGAATAATTTAGAATGTAAAAATGAGGAGGAGGAAACGTCTGTTCTATGGTTTGTAACGGGTTCGTATACAACTTATGCGAACTCCTTAATGACGTCATGCGGCGGCCTCGGAAAGCCGCACATTTAACATGCCCATTAATAACGTCATTAACACCATACCTGCTCATAATTCACATATGTTTTATGCGAACTACTGATTAAAATAATTAAAAAAATGTTCGCATACAGTTTATGCGAAATACCCGAGGTCGCATAAGTTTTATTGAACACCATATTCAATGGCGACATTTGAATTTTTAACACCTCTTTTGTAAATAACTCATAAATAAGGTGTCCAAAATATGAACGCGGAGATTATGTGGTGTGTTCACATAAAAGGTTCGTGAAGTAAGCTAATTCGCATAGCCCGTTTGCGATTTTTTTTTTTGTATTTTTTTAATGCAAGTTCGCATATCTAGTGCGAACTTGCAACAACAGTAAGCAGCAGTAATTAAGTTAATGAGAGTATTAATTAGCGACCACGTGACCACGCGGATAGAGTTCGCATACCAGATATAGTTCTCATACCAGATATGCAAACTGACAGCTAAACCATATAACTATTCTATTTTTCACATTTTCTTTCATTCACATCAAAATCCCAATCAAAAATCAACTAAAATAAATTTCGGAGGTTTGCGTTGGCGACAAAAAGATTTTAGGATTTTTTGCTAGAAAAAAAATATGTTTTCTAATTTAAATTTTAGTTTTTAATATTTGTTTAGTTTTGAGTGTATTTGCAGTGATCATTTTTATATTCAAATAATATACATGATTAGAATAAAATTATAGGTTAATTTATGATTAGAATAAAATTTTAAGTTAATCGTAGGGTTTAAAGACCTGTATGCTTTATATTTGCAAGAATATTTCGATAAATAGGGTGTATGCTTAGAAATAAATTTAAATAATAATATATATGTTTAGCGAAACATAATTTGTTCCCGTAATAATATTATTTGCTATGTTATATAGGCTGTAGGATTTTGATTTTAATTTATGTGCTAGTATTTTGCAAATTAAATTGTAAGTAGAAACTATTTAATTTTAGATTAAATTTTTAGCAATTAGAAATTGAGCATGATATTAGAAAATAATTAAGGATAAATCTATACATACGAGCCGCAGCAATGGAGCGTGGAGAATCATCATCATCTTAGCAGCAACATGTGCTGGAGTAAAGGCCCGCGAGTGGCGATCTACTGTTCCTGAAGCAAGAACATAGATCGAGTCACGTGTTTCGCGGCAATCGCAGATACGACATTCCATTCAACATCAGACGAGCAGACACGCAGATATGGTGACTGCTCGACGCGGAGGATGCCTAAACGCTTCATTACATCAACAAGATTGGTTTCGGGCTAGTGCGCAGAATAGGATCCATATACTACGACTGGGCCCTATTGTTTGCTTTAGTGAAGCGGTGGCGCCCGGTAACCCACACTTTTCACATGCCAATCAAGGAGACGACTATCACGCTGTAGGACGTGGAGGTCATTCTAGGACTTCCTGTTGACGGATGGCTGGTCAACAGCCGATTTCAGAGCCCCGGTGTCGGGTGGCAGCAGTACTTCACGGACTTCTTTGGATTCGCGCCGATCGACGTTGATCTTAGGAGGAGCAGGATCATGCTCCGCAGCATCAACGCCCATTTGCTAACGCCTGCACCGGAAATTCAACATCCTCGTTTGCCTGTTCTATATATTCCCGGTCCATACTCTCATATGCAGCGCCGCTTGTTTAATGCGTACAATTCCGGCCAGTTTAATGCGTACATATGTAAAAAAATTATATTCCGATCGTTCTTTAAAATTATATACCGTCTGAGCCGTTGAATTCGGTCCACACCAAAGTAAATTTCAGTTGTGCCACCGCTCTATTCATCTCACACTCTGCATATCAGATCGTAAAATTCATCGAAAGAATATTGAATATCGATGCATACTGTTGCGTCCGCACTCTCTGTATTGCTGACAAGTGTCCTCTTTTCAAATTTCTACTGCGCTTTCCTCTAAGCTCGTGAACTATTAATTGATCATTAATAATTCGCATACCATATATGCGAATTTCATGAATTTATCCACTTTTTAAATTTTGTTCATTTTTCTGTCCACTTAAAACCTTTTTAACACCTACTTTACAAACCTCTTTTCAAATTTCTTGGACGTTTTAGACTGAACTTCTTGGTCTGTGCCCTCCAACGATTATAATTTGTATTTACACTCTAATACAAAACGTGTACATTAAAGTTTGGGTTTTGCTTTTTTTTTTTTTGGATTAGTCGGCCCATTCCCATTCCTATCGTTTTTGCGTATATAAAAAAGATCTGTTAGAAAAAGGTTTATTTAGTCTTGACGTGACACACATAGTACTGTGAATGATGTATATTCTTAGTATAAGCTAAAAGCATTGGGATCCTATTAATTTAATTAAAAAAATTAACATATATTTTTATTTTCAACCAACCAACCAAATCCATACTATATATTTCACTAAATCTAATAATAGATTTATGATCTCATCAATCCACATAACTATTATGATTATCAACTTCTATTCTCAATTAACTCTTCTACGAGGATATTAAGGATGGATTGTCTTAAAAAATAATTTATAAATTTTTAAAATAATCGGAAAATACACAAATATATCTCTAAGTTGTAATTCTATTATGACGACCCATCGGATCGGCCAAATTATTCTTTGCCACAGTGAAATGGTATCGATTTTAGTTTTTGCGCCAGAAGATAAGTATATTTTTGCACAATATAGAAAGGATTTGAGCTTCATCCAGGCAAATAAAAACAACAATGTCAAATCAATCCCTTTCAACAAAATAAACTACACTAATAGAGCGAAAATTCCAAGCCCAAATACTGCAATATAACAGTCAAGCTTTACAGAATTTGAAGAATTCTTTCCTACAAACTCACCGGAGCTGGGCACCGGAGCCAAACCCTCAAAAGCCGGAGGATCTGCAGAACTTAGAGGCCATTCATCGGTAGGAGAAGGGAAGAACGAGGACATATTAGGAGCAGTAACGTACGGTACAACAGCAGGAGAAGCTGAAACTAAAGGCTCACAAGAAAATGCAACAAAATTAGAGAAGAGAAAAATGATAACAATTTTGAAGGAAGCCATCAGATTCGAATGTATTTTTATACTATCTATTTATTTGGTTCTGGTAGATAGAGCAGAAGAAGAAGGTGGAAGTGAAATATATATATATAAAAATTATAATAGTTGGATGTTAAGAAAAATCACGGGATAGATAGGAGGTAGATTTAATTCTAGTTTGGCTTTATTTGTAGTAAGTTTTCCTGTTGGGTGTTGATTTTTCTTTTTGTATGTTTTTAAAGGTCAATAGAGTTATTAATTAAGATTCTTTTTTCTATGTGCTTGTGGGCACCGATTGGATTGTGCAGTAGGCAACAAGCTCTGCTTCTATAAATTGGATTTAATTAATTATTTAATTATCGAGTTACTATTTTGATTTCTGATTAGCGGAGCTAGTTGATGTTGCAGAGGAATCGTGTTGCTGATTGCTTATATAAGGCAGCAATTTATATGTATATGTTTGATAGAGAATAATTGAGTGATCTGCGTTCTTCTATGTCTAATAGCGTAAAATTAAGTGATCTATCTCATTTTTCTATTATAATTATAATTGATACGATTAATAATATTCCAGGTTCTTGGTTGATTAAAAAATAAAAAGGATGAAAATTCACTGATATAAAAGCTGATTTTGGATTGTAGAGGGAAAAGGATAGATAAAAGGCATACCCCACCCACCCCATGTGATCCTTAATTTAAAAAATAAAAGCCAATAGTGATGTAACTTTTAAGAGCAAGACTTTTTCATTTGATCCTCATAGGTGTAAAAGTTTAATTGAAAGGTGAAAAAACAATACCATCATCATCTTACCAAACACCAAAACATAATCCAAATAATTAATCAAATACTTTCTTTTCAATCAAATCCACTCCCCCATCAATTGCTCCAATCATCAATAAAGAAAAGACCCTGTTTCATGCTCTCCATTCAGAAAAGAGACATTGGGATTGAAAATTACACTTCAGCAAAGACTTAATTGAAACTCTCTGTTCTTCAAGTCATAAAGACAGTAGAAGAGCTCAAAGGGTAATGAATCACCAAAATTACAATATAACAAATTCATCCTACAAATAACTTATTTTTCTTCCTTTTACATAAAAAATGATAAAAATATTGCATTTCACTCTACATTAACAACACTTGCTAATGCTACAAATCAAAAGAATCACCCAATACAAGATATCCAACTCCCAAATTCAATCTCCTTTTTTCTTTTGGCGAGTTCGTAAAAATAAATATGTCAAACAAATACAACAGGACGTACAGTAACATCACTTCATGCGAAATCACGTGTTATATCAGCCACAAACGAATCCAAGATTTCACCTGGTAATTAATCGGGTATCATGTCATAAGTGAATCCTACAAAGCTTTCATTCACAATGATCTCGTTAGAGAAGCCTCAGATGTGCAGTATCGTTCAATCTTTTTATCTGCCAGCCTGTTTTCCTTGAATGCTGCAATATTGTCACCGACGAATCTTCTATGCAAATCTTATGCAACATTACTGGGCTGCAACCCAGTAGGCCGGTCAGGGAACACTTGATAGGAATTGAATGACTGAAAACACCGATACATGAAGAACTTGAAGTTGAGCTCCTAATATTTAAATTATGGAGTGAACTTTGATCATTGGAGTCCCTGGGAGATATCTCATCCTCACCATCATGATTGCCCGTGGTAGTTACAAATTGTAGCCTGCTCTTACCAGATTTCTTCCTCGAGAGACTTGGTCGATGCCTATGAAGCATATCCCAATGTTGCGGCACTAAAGCAGATGGATCTCTGTCATGCGAAAATTGGCTCTCATTTTGATGGTGCAAAGAGATATCTATTCTCAACTTCTCAGACAGTCCAAGGACTGTCCCATTTAAGAATTGAATCATCCTAAACTCCACCTGCCTAAGTGATTCTCCAGATGGTGCACAAAAATCAGGCTGAAAACTTTCAATTAAGTTTAGAACCTCAGGTGTATAGATTTCAGAGCAGGGGCAACCCTCCCAATGCCCCAGACTCATCTCTATAAGTTCATCTGAAGATTGTATTTGTTCCTCTGCAAAATGCATTTCCTGCATGATGTTAAATGTAGATAATCTATTCAGTTGAGTAATTTAAGTAAATGCAAAGAAAATCTCCCCAGTGACAGCAAAGTTGCTACAATAACCATGAGATAATAAATAAATAAATCCAGAAAATCATAAACAACTAAATATCAGAAAGTGAAATTGATCATGCCTATATCTCATTTACAAAAAATTCCCCACCTCATTACATCGACTGGCCCTAAATCCAACACTTGAAGCATTCATAAATATTACATTAGCCAAGCATGTGGACACAGCAATTTGAATAGTTCTTACAGTTCATTGAGCAATGGAACTTAATCCAACATAATCAGACTACCACTCTCATCATTCTTCCAGACTCTGGTATTTGCACAATTTTCAATTTCCATGCTACCTCTCCTCCTAGTTCATTTGATATGTTCAATATTTAGATGACATCCCAAAATCCTTGCCCTGGAACTCGCTCCCAAGCATGTCAATATAAAAAATGCTATCAAATTGGCTTTGAGATCATACAGCATGCCAGAGAGCAAAAACAATCATATGGCAACAGAGAACTTTTAACTGGTGTGTCTGGATGGTGAAGTACAGGTTTTTTTGGTATATTTGTCAATGATTATGAGTCAATGAATACAGAGTACTTTAGTTCTACTCCTATTTACCATTAGTTACAGTTCTTATTGTTTGTCCTGGCTAGTGGGTACTAACCCTACCTAGAATTCACAAGTACGCCAGTATATTTTTAGAAAGATACAGCACACACTGGAAGTAGCACATGGTTAGGAAAAAAATTGAGGCAATTAAAACATATAAGGACAAGTAATTAAATGGTACTTGCAAAGGCTACAGCTTAAATTTAATAGAAACATTTACTTCAACCACTACACAGTCACCATTATGAACTCTCCATTACTAGTCATTTTAATTAATGCTTGCTAAGAGTTGAAGTGTGAATTTATCAGTAATGCAGAATGCTCTACAATGGACACCAACAGAGTTAATAAAACAACTAAACCTAATTTTAGCAGGTTAATCTTTCCACATTTGTGCGAGTCCATAAAACTAGTTAATTTCTCTGGTACAATTTAATTTCTTCTACAAGCCATCGAATCAAACACAAATAGTAAAATACATAACTAAATCTAATTTTAGCAGTTATCCTTTGCACTCACATTTCTAACTAGCACTCAATAAAGCTAGTTAATTTCTTCAACAACTACTTTCTTCTGCAAGTGCTTCAATACCACATCATAAAACACGTCAAAGGTGTGCACTTTCCATGTCGAGCTATGTACCTTACGTTAAATTATCGATCATACATGCTTTCAAAATTAAAGAGCAACATGTATGGATTTTAATTACTAAATCAAATGCCAATTCAAAGTTACCTGACAAACAGAAATCGCCATTGATCTTGCACGATCCAAAGGTGAGGTATAAACCGCATTGAATCTCACTCCTTGGGAGTTCAAGAACACAGCTAAAGCTCTAGCCTGCCGTTTCCCATTCGGCGTCAACGCAGCGACGTGGCACCTCCCACCGACCAAATCCGGCCTCAAATTAAGGTCGCACTCTCCATGATTAATCAAAAAAACCTCGGTAATAGTACGATCGTCATCAACAATCGTACTGGACGACGAGAAACTCCGGGAGAAAACCGGGGGAGGAGGAGGTGGCGGAGGCGGAGCCAAAACATTGTAAGGGTCCCAAACCTTGATGGAAGGACCCAAACGGGGCGTACCGAGAGAAGAGAGCTGAGGAGAGAGCGGAGATGCCGATGCATGGCAAGGTAACATTTCAGGCTCTTGTTCAAGAACTTTCTTGACCAAATTGTTACCATCGATTTGTCTTGTAGAACGTTCAGCATGAATATCATCCTCTTCTTCTTCTTCGTCTTCTTCCTCACTCTGTTCTTCGTCTTCAGGCACTTGTACAGATTGTGCGGTGCCCATTTAAGCAAAGAATTGGATACAATACAAAAATTCAGATGGATTTGAAATTGCTAAAATTTAGGATTTGAAAGTGCATTGTGAATGGAGAATATATTATTATGCAATTGAAATAGCGAAATCAAAATTCAATTCAATCTTTAGTAAATGAGCTCATTTAGGGTTTGTGGAATAAGTAGACTGATTGTGTAAAAGGAGGCTTTCATGGAAAATAAAGAAACGACGGTGCCAGATCTATCTGTTATTCTACTTCAAATTTTGCCCTTGTTTAACGAGGGAAGTAGATCTACTTTAAAGTTTTATGGAAACGCGTCTTTACTTCTGGTTGTCGGCCCATGTAAAACTACACATATATTCTTGTCCGTTTTCTACTAAACGTTGCCGTCTAATATAGTAAATAGTGAGTTCTGAATAAGATGGGTCTAAAATTGTTTATCAGCCTTTTCAAAGATGATTACAAAGTTGGAAAACTTGCTGAACCAGGAGCAATAGTAAAAGGCTCATTCCATATAAAATCCAGTTTTATATATTCCATTAGCGATGATAATATACCTTGAGGTTCTTTCTTAAAAGGGCCTGTTTCAAAATAAAGTGTCATCAATGAAAAGAATTATGCTAGTACTACATCTAAACAATCTATTTGGTGTATCTGCAATCAAACAAGACAGGAATTGTTTTATATTTAGTATTACAGATATTCTAACCATAGAATATAAGAGTTCGAACAGCATCAAACAGGTAGGATTCTTCACCTTCCTTGTAGAAACATAAAATAATGAGGTGCATTGTTTGTCATCCATATCAAGTCTTAACATTGATCCAAATTCAGAGCCAAAATACTGAATAGCTATTGCATTAGCTAGTTTAATTTTGCCTACGCCTTTTGGACCAGTAAATACAAAGCTTGCACCAACAAATGGCTCGACTAACTACTGCCACAGCTTCTGCTTGCCCTACAATTTTTTGTTGTAGTCTCTTCTCCAAGTCAGGGTAATTCCTGTCCTAAGCTTCCCTGAAATTAATTAAACCCATTTTATTAAGACCCTAATTGTTATTGTTGAAGACATATCATATTGTTGCACTGCTTCGATAAGCAAACAGCAGCAGCAGCCAAAGCTTCATTGTCATATTTAAGGCACAACCCTTTTACTACTTCAATTGCCTCAATGGAAGGCTCTGCAACAACTACATCTTCAAAGTACCTTTCTAGTGCTTTATCTTTCTCTATATACTTTCCGTATTCCTCCAGTGAAGCTGCAACTGTAAACTATATATATACAAAAAATTATATATAAAAAGAAGAAGCATTTAACGATAATAATATACCTTGAGATTCTTTATAAGGGCTTGTTTCAAAACAAAAGCTTGACCATGCAGATCATCAATAAAAAGAATTATCTTTCTTTACATCAAACGAAAGTTTCTTCAAATTCTCTTCTATTTGATGTTTCTGCAATCAAGAGCGACCACCTGAAACGACATGCAGTTCAGATTCAGAAGATATACTCTATTAAGCTATATAAAGAGTTCGTCCATATATAGTATACCATAAGTTGTGGAGGAACATTGCGTTTAACAATTCCGTATGCTAGTCCTTCAAACCAACAAGAAGACAAGGATTGGTTTCCGTCCTTTGATAAGTATTTGTATTACCTTTTCTATTTCACCTTTCCTCCCAACAAAATTGCGCAACTTACCCTTTTAATCATAAAAAGCAAAAAGCAGCAATATCTGTTCAGTTCTTAAAAGCAAAAAGCAGCAATTTCTACTTAAAAGAAAGGCTTACATTTGAACGTAAGCAAATCGATACCCTAACTACATAGTCGTTTCCAATTTCCATTTTCATTATTTAAGTTTTAGTTGTATTTAGACACCATGGGCCGGTTGACCGTTAAAATTTAAAAAAATTTGAAAATTTTGAAACCAGCTGGTTGAACTGCCGGTTTGAACCAGCAGGCTTGGACTGTACGGGTGCAGACGAATTGCAGGCTTGGCCTGGCGGGCCGAAACCGCGGGCTGGAACGTTAGGATGCGCGTGCTGCTGGCCCGGCGAGCTGAACTGCAGGCCCAGCCCAGGTTCCTTTGGGTGGCGCGTTTGGCAGTCCTGGACGTACGGGTCCGGCGGGCCCAGCCCGTGGGTTGGCCCATGTTGCTTAATTCTGGACTGATTTTTAGGGGGAAAAAAATTCAAATTGTGGACGATTTTAACCCCGTGAATAATGAAAAATGGGTAGTTTTTGGAGATAATTTGTGTCCAACGAAATTTAAAAAATTGTCTATAAATTGGAGGGGGGTGGGAATTTATTTTAACAATTTTGCTCACTCTCTACTCTCTCATAATGTCCAAAAAAAATTTAATTAATTCTCATACTATGTCGTAACTCTGTCCATTTTTTTTTCCACTACTTAATTTTTTTTTTCAAACCCAAACCTTAGTTATCTTTTAAAAAAAAATTGCTGCTGGAGAAAGGAATAAGGAATCAGAAATCTAAGAAATTGGAGAACGGTTAATTCATGATTTATTTGATTATCCGGTGGATCCAACCAGATATTAGATGTTTATTGGAGGGATGCCTATTAATTCTCCAATCAATTTTGAAAACTTTACAATCGAGGAATTAAGGCAACATTTACAACCTGAAATGCCGCCACCGCCACCATCCTAACAAACAATGTTTACTTATTTTATTTTTTTACTATTTATTTTTATTTTATTAATTACTATGTTTAATTTAATTTTTTTGTTAATAATTTAATTTAATTTTTTTGATTTCTTTAATTTTATGTTATTTAATTTTTTTCTTCATTTAATATTTATTTTTTATTTATTATAATTTTTTTATTTATTATATTTTTCTTTTAATTTATATTTCATTTAAGGGGTAATTACTTTTGGGTCCCTGTGGTTTGGCGCAACGAACTCGTAGGTCCCTCTATTTTGGAAATTATATCATCGGGTCTCTAACTTTTGAAATATTATACTCTCAGGTCCTTCCATCCAATTCTGCCGTTAGTCAGCCGTTACGTTGCTTCAAAATGACAGTTATACCCTTAAGACTATTTTTCCACGCTGGCATCACATGATCAATAGGGAGCTGAGGGGAGAAAACAGTTTGAGATTCCAGAACCGTTCCAGATTCCTGGGCAACGGCCATTTTCAAATTTCAAGCTTCGAAACTTGTGGGTTTCTGGTTAGTTGGCGGAATTGTGCAGTGAGAAAATTATTCATAGAAGTTTCGTCGAAGAGTAGAAGGATTGACGGCAGAAAGGTAAATCTCAAACTTTCTTCTTCGTAGCTTCTGCTTCTGCATTCTGTGTTTAGGGCTCTGAAATTGTTGTTTGAAGCTTGTGGAATTGTGTTGTTTGCAATGTGTCAGTTTCCTTACGTGTTAGTGTTAAGATGTTTAGAATGTATGAAAGATAGTGTTTAGGGTTGCTATTGATGTTTTCCTGTTTGCACTAAACTGTCATACATGGTTTCTTGGTTTATTTGCAGTTATGGCAGAAACATATACTCTTTTTTGCACATTTGGTACTAAGGTTATTACCATAGATAATGTTGACCCAAATAGGTACTCATTTTTAGATATAATGGATGATGTGTGTAGGGGGTTTAACATAGATGAAAATGGTGTGGAGTTAGATTTTGGGGCTGGTCATTGGGAGTTAAGAACTGACTCGGACTTGCTAGATATGTTTACCATGTTTCCTAGGGGGGAAGTAGAGATAACAGTTACTGTTAACATTGAACCCCTAGCAACCCAGCACTTTCAACCAGAACCTGCTGCCATTGAAGCTCCAATGCAGCAGGAGGAAGTAGAAATAGGACAAAACACTCAAGAAAACTTATTTATACAGTTGAGTCCAGGCCAAGGCATTAATGTTAATGAACATGGTGTTAATGTGGATGTTAGTGAGGTGAGAGGTGAGGAAGAGGGTGACCGTGGGCCTGAGCATAGTGTTGGGCCCATTAGTGGGCCTGAGCCTGAGGCTGTGGCTCCAGAAGGCCCTGAGCCTGATGTTGAGCTTGGAGCAAATGATGTAGGTGATGTAGAGGGTGGCATTGGGGGAGAGGAAGCTGCTGCAGGCAGTGGGCAGCATGTGGAAGGTGGGGATTGTGGTGGGACACATGTGCACTCATGTGCACCCTAAAGAAGTTCCAAAACTGGTCCCTCCAGCCACAATGTGAGTGGATCAAATCTGTGGCAGTCAATGTTCCAAGATGACCCACAATTTGGGGGGTTGGGCCATAAAGTTGGTGAGGCTATAGTCACAGGTCAGGGGGTTAAAGGAAAGTTCAAAAGTTGTGGGAAAAAGGGTAAACCACTTAAACTAGTCTTCCAAAAGCAGCTCCTGCCAAGGATGCAAAGGCTAGAGCAACAGAATTAAGGAAAAAGAGGACTCCTAGACCTTCTACTGGTGTGAAAATTGATGAAGGCAAGGCAGCTGCACAATCAGTCCACAGGAGAAGTAGTAGGATAAAGCAGCAGCAGCCTGCTGCCTTAAGGTAAGCTAATGATAATGAACTTTCTGTTTCTTGCATCACATGGTTATTTTGAAAGTGCATTGAAATATCTGCATATTTTATAATGCCAGAAGTGAACAAGTTGGGAAGGGAAAAGGTATGGTAGTTGTAGAATCCAGTAGCAGTGACAGTAGTAGTGACAGTGAGTGGATATTGCCACCAGAAGTGAATGTTGAGGAAGTTGAGGAGGGTGCAAGTGGGTTCATTTCCTCCTCCAGTCCAGGTGAGATCAGTGATGATTCTGGGGATTGGAGCAATAGGGAGGATGTTGGAGATAAGCAGACTGGAGATAGCGACATTGAGGACTTTCAGTTGGACAGCAAGGGCAGAAAGAGGAAGAGGAAAGCAGACTTATTTGAAGGGCTTTATGAGGACTTTCACATTGGCCCTATTGGTGATAATTTTGAATTCAGAGTGGGTCAAACATTTGCTGATGTGTTAGCATTCAGGAAAGCTTTGCAGGATTATGCAATTAGGCAAGGATTCCCTCTAAAAAAAATACACAATGACAAGATGAGGTACACTGCAAAGTGTGGGGATCCAGAAGGGAAGTGTGAGTGGAGGATCCATGCCAGTCTCATGGTAGATGGCTGCACATTCAGAGTGTCCACTCTCAAAGCAGGACACACATGTGAGAGGCCTGAAAGAAACAGAAATTCAGCCATCACTTCTAGATGGGTTCAAGAAAAGATTATAGAGAGGGTGAAAATTGATCCAGCAATCAGCTATGAGCTGTTGTATGATGAATTGGAGAAGGATTGGGGTGTCCAGCCTGAAGCATTCAAGATGTATAGGGCTAAGAGATGGGCAAAGATGGAAGGCTTGGGGTCATATGTTGAAAGTTACAATGGATTAAGGAAATACATGGAACAAACCATGAAATACAATCCAGGGTCAGTGGTCAAATTTACTCCACAGCCAAGAAATTCAGAGAGGGATCCAGTTACATTCTCCTCCATATTTGTCTGCTTCCAAGCCTTGAAGAATTGTTTCTTGAGGGGTTGTAGGCCATTTATTGGTCTGGATGGAGCTCACTTGAAGGGAGAATTTGGTGGGGTTATACTCTCTGCTGTGACTATGGATGGCAACAATTCAGTCATACCCCTTGCATGGGTAGTGGTCCAGTCTGAGTGCAAGGAAACATGGAATTTTTTCCTGGATTGCCTTCATCAATGTATTGGAGCTGAAACTGCAGCAACTGGTCTAACATTCATGTCAGACAGACAAAAGGTAAACTAACACAACTCCATCTGTTTGTTGTTTTTTAACTTGTGCTTCATGGTTGTTGATATGTTTAGAAACTGTAACATAGTGTTCTGGCCCTTTGTGATATTGATAACCTGCAAGGACTGGTTGATGCTGTTGAGCAAAATTTCCCAGCAGCTGAGCATAGATTCTGCTGCAGACACATACTCATGAACTTCAGAGCCAGATTTCCAGGTATTGGTTTAGTTAATGAATTTTGGAACATTTGCAAATCCACACATGAGTGGGAG
Organism: Croton setiger; assembly: GCA_948099555.1. Lineage (NCBI taxonomy): Eukaryota > Viridiplantae > Streptophyta > Magnoliopsida > Malpighiales > Euphorbiaceae > Croton > Croton setiger. Next base: position 246 of record CANUEY010011619.1, on the reverse strand, counting down.
TTTAAGGCTGCCCTCTCCAATATCCAAAATAAGTATGAGGGGAAGCTAGCCAAATGGTTGCTGGACATTCCCTTGGAGCATTGGGCAGCCCATGCGTTCAGCCCTGTTTCTAAGAGTCAGCATGTGACAAACAACATGACTGAGAGTTTCAATAGTTGGGTGGGCAATTTGAGAGCAATGCCAATTTTTGAGTTGCTTGACAAGTTGAGGCAGAAATGCATGTTCATGACCTATAGGAGACATGCT
>CANUEY010011455.1:0-11879 GCA_948099555.1 Croton setiger | reverse complement strand
AAATGGAAGAACTTACCAAGGGTTTAGCTTGATTTTCCTTCCTTTCTTCCTTTTTCCTTTCTTTTTCCTTTCCTTTCTTTCTCTCCTTTCTTCTCTCACCAACTAACCTTTCCTAAACCTTTTCCACCTCTTAAACCAAATGTCCAGAAGTGATATACATCACTTACAGCCAGTAGCAGCTCCAATTTTACCTTAATGCCAATTTTAGCCTTAATGTAAACTTAATTCTTAAGTAAATATATATATTTTCTTTTATTTACTTTATCATCTTTCCATTTTATTTAAATTCCAGCCCTTAAATCATGCCAACACCTACTTAAAAATTGTTTTTGGTGTCAAAATAAATAGCATAACACGTGTATGAAATTTCGTAAAAGCCGGAATCCGAAAATTCATCGCGGTTCGGTCGGTGCCTTAAACCGAGTCCGAAGCTCGACGATTTTTGCGAAACTAAAACCGTACGACGTCGTCGTATAATTTTGGTTCCAAAACACTTTAAAACATGTTAAATAATCATATCTCAAAATATCAAAGTCATTTGGTTTAGGTTTGACGCGTTTTCGGCGTTTTCCGATCGCGTAGGTCCGAAAACCCTAATTAGCTCCGTTTGTGTCTTTCGACAGAAAACGAGCCTATAACATAACTTGTTTCTCTTATTCAATCATTCATCATCAAATATAATTCATATAATTCATATTTAACTTATTAATCACATAATATCATAGTGCATTTTGATGAAAATGCATAAAATGCATGAAATGACGTCAATTTGACGTAGGGTTTGGTTTGGGGTGTCACAGTTTTATATCATTAAGGGCTAAGTAGCAATTTTGCATGTTTAGAAACTTTTAAGTGACTTTACATGGTTTGGGGACTGATTAGTAACTTTGGTTTGCTTAATAGGTTGTTTTTACTGTTTTTGATTGTTTAGGAGCATTTGAATAATTTTTCATAAATTTAAGGACCATTTCGTAACTTTCCAACTACAAATAAAGCCTCTCAAACAACAATGAGAGATGTTTCCGACAACAGCGGACATTTTTCTACAAAAAAAAAGCCTGTCAAATAACAGCGACAGATGCTTCCGACAACAACTGGCGGTTTTCTAAAAACAAAGCATCTCAAACAACAGCGAGAGATGGTTCCAACAACAGCGGACGATTTTTTACAAACAGAGTCTCTCAAACAATAGCTAGAGATGCTTCCGACAACAGTAGGCGGTTTTCTACAAACAGAGCCTCTCAAACAACAGTGAGAGATGTTTCCAACAATAGAAGGCGATTTTCTACAAACAAAGCCTCTCAAACAACAACGAGAGATGCTTCCAACAACAGCGGACGATTTTTAACAAACAGAGCCTCTCAAACAACAGCGAGAGATGCTTCCAATAATAGTTGGCGGTTTTCTACAAACAAAGCCTTTTAACAACAGTGAGAGATTTAGATCAAGCTTCCTTAGAAGAAACGAGAAGATTCATTATCAACAATATTCTGAGATAAGTACTCTCATTTATGCGTAATTTATATCAAAGTGGGGGCAAATTGTTGATGCTCGATTTTTGCTCAAAATCTAAAAAAGAAAAATGCTCAAGAAAAAAAAGAAAGTGTATTTATTTCAAATTTTATTTATCTCTATTATGTAAAAAAAAGGAAAAAAAAGAAAAAAAAAGAAGAAGAAAAAGAATGAGAAAGAAAAAAGAATTAAAAGATAAGAAGAAAAAAGAGGGAAAAAAAGAGAAGAAAGAAAAATGAATTTAATAAGAAAAGGGAGGAAGTTGAAAAAAAAAGAATTAGGAAGAAATTGAAAGAGAAAATAAAGAAAAAGGGTGTAATTGAAAAAGAAAGAAAAGAAAAAGGGGTGAAAAGAAGAAAAGAAAAAGAACGAGAAGAAAAAAAAGAATTAAATTAATAGGTTTGAATCAAACTGGAATTGTTTGATTTAAAGCCTTCCCCTTTAATTGGAGCTGTCAAAACGTGCCACTTCATTTGAAACGGCGTCATTTTGGCTACAAGAAAAACAAAAAAAATTAAAAAAATAAAGAAAGAAAGCAAAAAACGCGAGATGAAGAAAAGGGAAACAGAAAGCGGTAGTCATAGACAAAGGAAGCTTCGTCTCTTGTCGCCTAGCATAACAGAATCGTACAATGATTATGGATGAAGGCAATGGACAAGGACTGAAGGAGAAAAAATATACGACGATGATGATGAAGGGCACGGACGAGGCAAGGCAAGCAAAGACCCCTATCTAATGTGGCTAAGGAAGAAGAGGGAATGGCACGCGAATGAAGAGGTCATGGCCTATAAAGCAGAAGGAGCAGAAGGCAGGAAAGGGAAGGGGGGGGGGGGGAAGCTTCTGGATGGAAAGAGAGAATCGAGAGAGAAAGTTCTAGAAAATTAAAATAGTAAGTTTCATCAACTCTTCTAGGGTTTTAGAGTTTTTTTTTTTTTGATGTTTTTATTTGTTTCTTTTGTAATCCTATTGTTTTCTAGCTTCTGTTTTTAAGTAATATCATATCAATTGTTCTGCTGCCTTTGTTGGATTGTTAATATTGATCTCGTTGTCTTCAGTATCAGGAAATATCTTCTTTTTAGATTGCTCCTCTTTGAGATTTTATCTTGTTGAAATTATTGTAGACTGATGAGGTGATGGCATTATAGTTTCATCTGTTTTATGGTCATTTGCTTCTTGTTATTTGCCTTATGTTTATTGTTCAAGATGTTTGATTAGAGCCTATTATCTTTGCTTGCTAACATTGTTGTTCTTAGGGACTGTGCATATGTGGATTAGGGGCTGAAAACAATAGTATTCAGTTTGGGTAGCCTGCCATGTTTATCTTTGTTTTCAAGTATGGTATTCCAATAATCTCTTATCATCTTTGAATGATCTAGCAATTGTGTTATTCTTATTTGAAATTATTTGTTTTGATATCCAATTTAGAAAGATTTGTGATCAAGTTTCCCTAGAATATTGTTCCTGTTCTTGTTTAGTTATACTTTCATAATCTGTTGTTGATGTTTATTAGCTTCTGTTGTGGTTCATTCCTGGTGTTGATGCTTCCACTTATTAATGTATTAGTTACAGAAAAATCTATGGTCATTTTCTTGTATATTATCTTATGGGTTTCAATCTGAACAGAATTTTCATCCATAATGTGAATGTTATACCTTTTGAAAATGGATTTAAATATTGTTCTTTGACTGTTATGATAGTATAATCACCATTCAAATGCCATTCCATGAATATGCTTTATAATTACTGCAATTGTTTGGTTTATAGCAGCAAACTTCAAGTTCTGTATATGTCCGTTGTCATTCAATTAGTATCATAAAGTCATGTCTGATTGTTTTAGTTCTTGTTTGGCTTTTATTTCAGTTTTCATGACTAATTTAATATTGTTTGCTTGCAAAGAATCTTGAATCGCCATAACTGTTCAGTATGTTGATTTGCTTGATGGTTATTTGGACAGTTTGGATTATTGTTGTTTTGTATCTTATTTTGTAAAGAGACAATATAAGGACTGGTTCTTGATAATTCTTGTGCCATGAAGATTGTTTACATAATTTGGAGCATGCATTGAATAGTTTTATATCATTAAGGGCTAAGTAGCAATTTTGCAAGTTTAGGAACTTTTAAGTGACTTTGCATGGTTTGGGGACTGTTGGTAACTTTGGTTTGCTTAATAGGTTGTTTTTACTGTTTTTGATTGTTTAGGGACAGTTTGGTAATTTTTCATAAATTTAGGTACCATTTTGTAATTTTCCTAAACTTCAAGGACTTTTTCTATAATTTTGCATGAACGTTTTAAATGCTCAATTTATATGCTTTGGGGTTTAAATAATTAATTTGAGGATTAAAACGGGTAGAATGTAATTTTTTTGGAATGATTTGTAATTATTTTCTCCTAAACAGAGAAAGAATAATTAGATTTATGGATGATTTAATTTTCCGCATTATTAATTTCTGCACTTTACTGCTTTCAATAAATGAATTTGTTTTCGCAAATGACCTAAAATCGCCAATTAGAAACATCATTAGTTTAATCACGCAACGATTTTTTTAATAAAAATTAAACTTAAATTTTGGAAATTAAACAAACCTAAGAGGCCAGTTTTGACGAGTGGGGATTTAAGTAAAACTTAAATCATTATACCTTACCCTCTTACCCAAATCTCTTGACCAGTGCCTTTAAAATTAAAACGGAGTCATTTTTATTTAAAAATTAAAATTGGTGTCCCGAAATCGGGTGGCGACTCTAAAACTATTTTTAAAACTAACTAGTTCGGCACGCGCAATCCAAATTCGTTTTGTCACCGCTTTTTGGTAATAAAACCAAATCCAATCATCAACATGTTCATTTTTCAATATCTCTCAATTTTTCTTCTCACAAAGGCCATATGATCACCAAGTTATAATGGTTAATCTTGTTGTTTTAGTATTATTTGTTTCATGAATATTTGAGATTTTGAAAGCTAATATAATATCTTGGCCATTTCGCAATTAGAAGTGGTGAATTAGTTAGCCGATTAAAAATCTACTTGTTAGCTTGCTTTGTGTAAGTTAGTGGTTGGATGATATATGAAAGGTGAACAAGAAACTTTATAGTTGTTTGGTCAAAAAATGTCTACATTTGCTTCTCCAATTCCCTTTAAAAATTAAGTTTAAAGAGCACTCAATAAACTATAAACAAATGTTAAGTTTCCTAACTCACTCAACTAACTAAATAACAGTAACGATATTGAGTTTCTCTAGCTCACTCAACTAACAACAAATGTTTGAATTTATAGATTACTCAACTAACTAACAATGATTTATATGTAAGAATGAGGTTAATAACGATGAAGCTCTAATGTCTAATTGATATTTTGTGGTTGATTAACCATTAAAGGGCTATATGAAAGGGTATTTATACCTAAATTGGAGAATATAGCTGTTGCACCTTGAATGTGAAATTTTGCTAAAAATAGGCACATAGCGCGCAAGACATTAAGGTAGCATGCGCGACATCTTTGATTGACGTATATAACGATTGCTATAGACATGGTCCCCACTACTGTTACTAAAAGTCTTCCTTGCTCTTGGGACAGTTTTAGCACCTATGGCATGTGAGACAGTATGAAATAGTGCAAGATATGGGGATGTATCGCGAGTTACACTTGTAAATTTCCAGTACTCCAATTCTTCAAGCAAGCTTTACCTAAATTTCTCAAGTATTATGAAAAAAAAAACCCCTTGGAAATAGATTAGTAAACTTTATAAAATATTATGTTTGAACAAAATTCAAAATAAAAGGTATCTTTACAACAATCTACCCTTTTTTATTTTTGACAAATGTGGTGAGTTGTGTGATAAAAATACAATAGGTATACAAGTGTTTGAAGATGCAAGAATGAACGTTGTTGCAAGTTTTAAAGTAATGCAAATGCACAAGTATTTAAAAGTGAAAGAATGAATATTTTGCAAAAATTCATGCAAGTTTTTAAAACTTAGCTCTCTTAATAATATGCATGAAATTTAAATTATCTCCCTCCTAAAAATGTGCATTAATTTTACTCCCTTTTAAATTTTGCAATTTTATAAAAATTTTCTTAATGCTCCCCCTTAATAAAATAGTTCATGTAATTAATAAATACAAACACAAAGTATTGCATTGAAGCTTAATAATCACAATTTAATGATATTGAAAATATTTTAGTACACAACTCAATCTCTCTCTCCTTTGTCAAATATCAAAATTAATTTAAAATGAGAATTTTAGAAAAATGAGAATTGAATTAAAAGAAAAGTACAAATACCAACTAGAAAGCAATTGAATAGAATGTATTTTTGAAAATTAGATATCAAGTAAAGACAAATGGATTACTTTTTAAAATTAGAGAACAAATAAAAAATATGTTTGAAAAATTAATATAAATTGGTCTATGTGATTTGCATAGTTTTGTGTTTCACAACCTGTAAAAATTTGTGAAACAATGCAGAATTTTTAACAATCCAATGGACAATTTCCACGACCTTGTGAGAAATGTCGTAAAAGTGAGCAAAATTTTCCACAGCACCCGTGAATATACACAAATTTTGAAAAATTATTTAAATTTCTCATAATTGAGATTCTCCTCCCCTTTTTAAAATATATATAAAAAAAAAAGCATAAATATAAGAGATAAGTAAATGATCAAATCAAATATTTCTAAAATTAAAGTTACAAGATTATAAGGGAAGCAAAAACATTAAAAACATATAAATGCAACTTGAAAACATTTGAAATAACTCAAACTACCCCTCATCATCATTTTGCCTTTATCTAATTTCCATTTTCTTTTTCTTCATCAAAGTTACCTTTAAGTTCTTTGGTGTCATCTTCATTTTCTTCCTCTCTTGATTATGAGCTATAAAGAGTCATTAGCTCATTATTTTTTTTAGAAAATTTAAAAAGAGGTTATATATAAGAATCTTAAGGTGTAGAATCAATTACTCAAGGAGGCTTAGGACATATTTCTTATAAGAATAGGCATTGCAAGAAAAAAAAATTATAGAAATTGTCAAGATTATTCATAAAAATTTATAATCTTCACCAAAATTTTGAAGGTAATTTGGTCAAGAATGATTTGAAGGTAGGAATTTAGAAGAAATAGGCATTGTGGTCATCTTTCGAGTTACTTTGCTTTCTTCTTTTGAAGATAAGGTATTGTGCAATCTTTTTATTTTCATGGATGAGATGAAAGAAGAAAGAAGACTTAATTACACTAAGTGGCTTTAAATGATTCTTGAAAAGGTAAAAAGACGTTTGAAATAAATGGAAAAATAGAATATCTATAAACAAAAATTTGTAAAATAGTTATTGGACATTGCTTATAGAATCAAATATCACTTTTAACTCAAACATTTTAACATGAATGTTTTAAAATAATTTTGAAAATAATTTTTTGTAACAATGAAGTTCAATTTTTGTTTCAAAAATATATTTCATGACTTAAAAAGCATTTTACCACATTTAACACACCACAATTCACAACAAGTATGCATGATCAATTAATTTCTCAAAATAAATAGATGAAGTTTAAAGATTGTGTACCATTCACCTTGCCGAGCCAAAACAAGAATTCAATCTTCAGTTTACTTCAACTTGATGAATCCTTTGATATTCATAGACTCCAATTGATATTGCACTTTGAACATGAATAAAATGATGTTTATGTATATGCTATACTCTAGAATGGTTGACAATGTTTGTAAAATATCAAATATGCTAATTTTGCAAATAATTTTTGAACACCATGCTTCTATATGCAATATGCCACAAATATTCTCTTAATCAAATATTCAAAAATAATTTTCATAAATATTTGTAATTTAGCGTATAAGTATGCAGTTAGCATAAAAAGATTTTAGAGATAAATAGATAAAAAAAAGTTTGATAAAAGAAATTTAAGATTATCCTAAGTGTCGCAAAGAATTCGCATTCAAGTACTTTAAGATAAAAACATTGAGTATTTCTGTTTTTTAAAGTCTCATAAGGAGTTTTGCTCAAAATCATTTAGAAAAAATGGTTTATGAAATGACATTTAAAAGCTTTTGATTAACACATTTTAACAAATTATACCATGAAGCATAGGTCTAGTCATCTCACTAAAAGAATTATGATTTTCTTATTAAAAGCATTTATTGACAAATTTTGTAGGAAAAAGTAAATATGTGTTTGTCATATACATCATAAAATAGGTTTCATATATTTTCCCATTATCACTCCAAAAATTTTAAAAACACAATAGGTTTAGGATTTTGAAAACATTATCCTCATGAATCAAGAAACGTACCCAAGCATTTATAAAATAAACATCAAATAGCACAATGCATAAAACTATCTCCAAGACTAGAAAACCTAATGGTATCTAATAAATTGAAATGAATAAATTAAAAAGATTAAGGGTACTTACTTCCTTCTTGGATTTGTGTGAAGGTAGTGAAGCTTTCCTCACAGTCAAGCTTCACACACTTTGATCATTAGGTGCTTGATATTGAAAGAGTTCTCTAATCAAGTCTTTCCTTTATTTGAATTCCAAAGTGTCCAAATAATATGGCTTATTGTTCATATCCAAAGGTCATCATTAAAAGATGCTAAATACTCAAGAAATACATTAGTAGTAGAGTTCATTATAAGAATATAAATGAAATCTAGATTTTTCCTTACAAGCACAATTGAGATATTATTCACTTTTGTGTCACTATAAAGGTTTCAAAAATTTAACTAATACTCTAGGGGTTGTGTAAAAGGGAATCAAATAAAGCACAGTTTATGAAATGAGCAAGTAATGTGTGATATGAGCAATCAATGTATGACACGAGCAAAAAAATATGAATTGTGCATAAAATGGTTGTATTTAGATTTTTTGAAGATATTTAGTCATTCATAGCTGTTTGCACCATAAAACATACATGGAAAACAAAGTTGAAAAATTATCAAAAATACAATGGAGGTAGCGAGCGGTGGTACGTAAGGGTATTGAGCGCTACCTAGATTGAATATCTATAATGGCTACAATAAAATTGGTAGTTAAAATTCCAAAATCAATAGAAAGTTGACACGTCTCCTATCGCCTAAAAATTTTAAAATTGTAGCAGGCTCTTGTGAACCCTTACCGAGCCCTTCAAGTGTGTGTGTGTAAAGTCATCACTTAATTTAGTTTTATAAAGGGAAAAATTAAGAAAGAACCCCTAATGACTCCGTTTTGCAATTAACCTATTTCTAGGTCAATCGCCCTAATGAATGAAAGACAAAAGTTTACGAACCCGAGAGGGCTTTGGAGGTTATGTCATGCAATCATCTAACTAATCCTATTCTCTTATGTGTTTGTAATGCAGGATGTAAATAAGGAGCTTTGAAGGGATGATCTGCTATTCGGGGTTGGATCCCGAATATGCCTACATACTCTAATTTGTATAAGAGATCAAGGTCAATGTAGTTTGATATAACCTATTTAAAGGTGTAGTGAATGGGGAATGCATGTATACATGCAATGAGTGTGTGAGTGAATGTAAAAGGATTGACGGGCCTTGAGCCAAAACATTTTTTTTAGGCATTTTGATGCCAAAATATGGTTTTTGGACCAAAAGTGTGATTTTACGGCGTCTATGGCTGAAAGAGTGATTTTTAGGCATTTGGGCCAAAATAGGAGTTTAACGGCATCCGTGGTAGAAAATGTGATTTTTTAGGCCTTTTGGCCAAAATAGGAGTTTAACGGCGTCTATGGCCGAAAATGTGATTTTTTAAGCCTTTAGGCCAAAATAGGAGTTTAACGGCGTCCGTGGCCGAAAATGTGGTTTTTTGGGCCTTTTGGCCAAAACTAGAGTTTAATGGCGTCCGTGGCCGAAAATATTTGGTTTGTTAAGGCCAAAATTGGTGATTTGAAGTGGCGCTGTAGCTAAAAGATTTGATTTATTAGGCATTGGGGCTAAAAAGAGTGATTTCAGGTGGTGCTGCGGCCAAAAGATTTGATTTATTTAGGCCTTGAGGCCAAAAAGAGTGATTACACAATGCAAATGTTATGTATGCATGATTAGAGAAGGAGAACAAGAGAATTTAAACTAAAAGGATTAATTTAGAATTCATACCTGAGGTAGACGGTGTCCACTCCACAACTTCAGCTTGATTTGGACTTATTTTTATTAGTGTTTATTATGAATGAATGCAAGAAACACAACAATGTAATGCAGAAAACGGTTCGAAGGAAAAGAGGGAGAAGAGAGCGGTCGTTAACACAACTCAAGGTGTAGGGAAAAAGGTGTTGAGAGGAGGTATTTATAGGGCAAAATTCGCCCAAACTGACTTAGGGCGGGCCGAAGCGCTCTGGAGGGTGGCCAGGGGCGCACTACTTCAGCTTTTTGCACGTTTTTCATTCCGGAGCCTTTTTTAGGATGTTCCGGGAGTTTTATGACTTTTCCGAGGTCATTTCTGTAACCCTCGTAATTTTCTGGACGTTTCTAGTACCATGAAGGCATACTTTTGGTACCATTTTCCGGCGACATCTGGTCCGGCTCAACTGTTTGCAGTCTGAAAAACTCAATTTTCCGGGTCTCAAAATTTGAGTATTCACAATTGCCCCCCACTGGGCGACACAAAAGTGATTTATGGAGCTCAGTGGTGTTCTGAATCGCAAATTTTGAGGTCAGTGTCTAGACGCGCAGGGAAGACCCGCATTTCTGAGTTTTGCTTATAAATAGAGGGGGGTAGCTTTCATTTTCACTCATCTCTCACCAAATCTCTCCCTCTCTCTACACTTCTTCTTTCTCTCTCTAAAAACTTTCCTTTTTCTTTTTTAAAGAGTCTTTCTTTCAGAATGTCTTCCGATAACGACTCCACTGGCAGTGAGATTCTGAGCTCCCTGGATATCGAAGGTGCCATTCTCTTGGCTGACCTAGATTCCCATGTCTCAATAACTAGAGAGTATGCCCGGGTAAGTCGGTTTTTTTTCCCTTTGTCTTAGGATCCTGTCATTAAAATTGTTGTTGTTAAGCCTACCATGGCTGTTATCCTAGTGGACATCCTTGACCCTAATGATCCAGTGGAGCCATCATATGACACCCTAAACCCAAACCTACTTCGTTTTGATATCCTTTCATGCATAACGTGCATTTTTATTTAAAATGCATAATATGAAATGGAATATTTGATTTGAACATGATATGAATATGATAAGGCATGAAATGAATATGTTAAATAAGTTATGTTTTAAGTTCATTTACCGTAGAAAGACATAAACAAGGCCAATTAGAGTTTTGGCTTGTGTGACCGAAAAACGTCGAAAATATAAAGCAAATGATTTTGATGTTTTATGATATGTTTATAAATATGATTTTAAGAGTTTTGGAACCCTAATTTTATGATAATATCATGCGGTTTCGGTTCTGTAAAAATCATCGAGGTTTCGGAGTCGGATTAGGGTACCAACCGAACAACAAATAATATTCGGATTCCAATTTTAATGAAACTTCAAACACATGTTATACTTATTATTTTGAAAAAAAATGAATTAAAAACTTTGGCTGGAGTTTTATATGGGCCTGGATTAAACAGAAATAAAGAGGAGAAAATAAAGGATGAAAGAAAGCTTAAGTGTTAAGTGTTGTTAAGGGTAAATTAGGTTTTTGGGTTAATGTTAGAGTAGCTGATGGAAAGCGATGTTTAGGAACTTGTTTTTGTGATATGCTGGACTAGAATGAAGAGGTGAAGAGGTGGAATAGGCTAGAGAACAGAGGGACACGAAGCAAAAATAGAAAGAGGAAAAGAAAGAGAGAAAGAGAGAGAAAAGAAAGAAAGGAAAGAGAAAAGAGAATTCAGTGGGAAAACATTCAATTTGATGGTTGTAGTTTGTTCCTAAGAGTGTTAGGAAGAGGTTAGAAGTGATAGGAAGGGAAGAGAATAGCTAGGAAATGAAGAAGAAGAAAACAGTACAGAGAGAGTTTTATGGTTTTGAACCAATGTTGAGGAGCCTACTTTGAGAGAGAGAATCTTTGAACTGAGTGTGCATGGGGGAATTTGGGCCTGACGGATCAATAGAGGGGGTGCAAACGGTGGTCGTAGCTCGCCGAAAAGCCACCAGAAGAGGACATACGATCGTCTGGAAGTTGGCTGGAAGCCACTGGTTTTCGGGCAGAAACAGAAGGAAGGAGGAAGAAGATGATCAAAACGAAGGCAGAGGTTGCGTGTGACACCCCAAACCAAACCCTACGTCAAACCGACGTCATTTCATGCATTTTATGCTTTTTCATCAAAATGCACCATGATATAATGTGATTAATAAGTTAATTATGGATTATATAAATTAAATTTGATGATAAATGATTTGAATAAGAGAAACAAGTTGAGTTTTAGGCTCGTTTGCCGT
>CANUEY010011419.1:0-20850 GCA_948099555.1 Croton setiger | reverse complement strand
ATATATATATATATATATATATATATATATATATATATATATATATGTTTTCTGCTTCTTCTCCCATGCATAGACTTGCTGCTTCTTTTGGCACGTATATAAATAATGGATCCATGCACTGCGTACTCTTTTCATGTGTTTCCACAAGGACCACATCTCTTATCACAACATTATATACCGTTTTCTAGACTGTCATTAAGCAGACAATGCCCCCTATATACCAACTTACTGACACAAAATGTGCATAAATGACATAATTCCTAATTAAGCTCAGAAATTTATCTTTGCAAGTGGCCTACTGATGCATATTCTAACGTAATTTTAACATCTTAAGAATGTTTCTTTCTTACATATATTATATATATATATACTTTTTTCTCATTAATTGGGAATCATAGTCTACCGTAGACAAAGCTCATTGATATCGTACTTGTTTAATTGTACAAGCATCACTTTCTTAGCAATTACCACTAGGGGTGAGCAAACTTCGGTTAAAACCGAAATCGAACCGAAATTTTCGGTGAACAAACTTTGGTTCGGTTCGATTAACCGATTTGCTCGGCCCTAATTTAACCCATTCCCTTTGGTGAAATTATATATTCCAACTTTCTTTAACCATCTTTTCTTTTATTTTTTATCACTTGAGTAAATAAATTTTAGCTGCTCTTATTATCTTCAATATTAAATTAATTTAATTGTACTTAAAGTATAGGACTATATTAAGTATTTAATGGGTTAATTAGTTTTTTTGCCCAGGTTGAATTGTAATGCTTGGTACGTACTTTTTCAAGATTTGTAGGTTAATAATGTAGTAGACAATTTCTATTCGGTTTTTTTGTTTATTACTTAGGGGTGGATTTGAATTGAATATTAAATCTAAATATTTATCTTATTGAAATGAATAATTAAAATAGTAAGATAGTTGAATTATCTTAATACTTAGATCCACAATTGAATATCTTCAAAAAAGAGCCATCAACGGAGGTCCATGGCTAAGGATGGAAAGGTGGCATTGGATTCGCTGAAGGACCAGGTCTCAACTCAACCGGTGTGATGCGCGGTGGCTGAAGCAATGCTGAACATGTCAAAACTCAAAAGAGTCCTTTCTCTGGACTCTGCCCCTCTCATTTCCTTTGCTGTAGGTTTCAGTATAACACGAATAAAAACTTCAGCTGCTAAAAAAGAAATAAATCAACCTGTCGCCTTTGGATCATCTTATATTATACATAAAGTGTAATATACGTAGAGCTCTCGATTACATTATTAGTATTAATTTGGTACATAATATCAAAAGAGAGTGCTATTCATCTTCTATGTAAAGCAGTACATTAATGGCAATTCATATTATTCTTAATAAAGATTTTCATTTTCTTTCTTAAAAAAATAAAAATAATGAAAAAAAAAAAAAACTGCTTTTAGCTTTTATCTTATTATTATAAACAATTATTAAAAAAATTCTAAAACAATTAAAACTAGATAAACAACTGATGCTAGACAAATCATTTATGCGTTTTTTTTCCCTTTTTTTTCTTATAATTTTGTTTTAGATTTGCCCTATTTCCGACTAATGGTGAGAAAATGACATTTTTGCACAGTTTTAGGAGGAATAGATAATTTTATGGTTTGTTGGATCTTCAAATGGATTTCTAATCACTCTTAAATATTCTGTTTAATGAAAACATTAAAATTAATTAACTGAAAAATATAATTGTTAAATGGAAATAAAAATAAAGGACAAAATAGTCAATTTAAAAAAAAATACAAAAGACAAAAGAGTTAATTTTGTTACAACTTAATAATAAAATTGTAATTTCAGTCGATGTAATTATGGGACTGTTTGAAATTGGGCCGAATGCAAGAGTGAACTTGGGCTGGAAAATGTCCGATCCATATATATTCGGGTCCGAGTGTAACTGTCTAATGATCTTCGGTTGTGGATCAAAGCTGCCATCTCGCCGCTCGAAAACAAAGCACGCTCTTTTCGAATTCGATAGCCGTCAGCCATGGCGGACAAGAAGAGAAAAGCAAGAGACGAGACGAAGCAGATGACAGCTAGAACAAAGAAGAACTTCAAAGGCAAGTCAGCCAGCAACAAGAGTAAAGACGATAAAGGAAAGAAGAGGAAGTCCGGTCCTCGTTTGCCTAACGCGTTTCGAAAGGAGCTTGACCGTTTCAATCATAACAAAGAAGTCGGCAGCGAAGAAGACGAAGATATACTCTCTGATGAGGGAAACGACTTCTATGAGTATGAAGAAGAGGTGGCTGAAGAAGAGTCTAAGAAGAACCGCCGGTATGATCCTGTCGAGAACTACGAGTATGAATTGCCCGAAAAATTCAAGGTTTATTTCTGTATTCCTTAATATATAGATTGTTTTTGGAGCTCATTTTCTGCTGTTACTATTACTGTTATTATTTAATATTTAGTTTCATTGCAATTTCATAGCTAGGTCGAATAATTTTTTTTTTTTTGAAATTCTAAGATGCTGCCTCTGATAGAGTAATGGGATTAATGGAAATTTGGTTGAGTCTTTGCAAGGTGAAAGAGTTTGTGCGTCGACATTGGGTTTTGCTTTATCTCAACCAATCTCTTTGAGTTGGACGTCAGCAAAACCTTTTTAAGTTTTAATTTCTCGAGCCAGGGTTTCTTTGTGAATGAGATGCTGCTCTTTTCCATTCAAAGATAGAAATGAAATTGGATTGATAGCTATAACTTGGTAGATAGTAAAGTTACTTTTAAAATATCCTAATTGTATGATGGACGCTTTGTAACGTTTCTTGTATGATATGTTCTAGCATCTACATTATTAGTTTAATCTAACATTGATCCTGCAGGATGAGAATGTGCTATCAGATGATGATGATGATGACAATGGTGACGATAACAAGTTTGACCATTCAAATGTTAGAAGGAATAAGTCAGATCAACACAGTGATGATCTTGAAGAGGAAGATGATGAAAGGCATGTGAGGATGTTGCAAGGAATCACTGGAATGCCAACTGAAGTTTTTGAAGGTATCATATTGTTGTTGCCTTTTATTTTAGTTATATTGTATGATAGCTTTATTCATAACTGTTCTATGATTCTTCTCTGCTAAATTTCTAGTTTTCTACCCTTTCTTAGAATATCTTCTACATGAGATTTTAATTCCTTCTATGTTTGAATAATATCATGTTTGATTATTCAAAAAATGTATAGCATGTTAGAATTTGGTCATGTAAATTCGTGCACATGGATTATTACATTTGTAGTTTTACTTATTTGCACTGCTCACTTTGAATGTATAATATTTTTAGGCAAAAAGAAGAACAAGAAGAATATTGTCATATCTGAGGCATACCCCGAATCTGAATATAATCCTACTCGGGATATTCTAGATGGCACTGGCCTTGTTACAATGGATGATCTTCTGGGAAGTCTTCAGGGGAAGTCTGATTACCACAAACTCCGTATGAGAACCCATCAGATGGAGAGAAAGACTGCTCCTCTCAATCCTCCTCTTCCAAAGGCAATTCAAGACAAGGTGGAAAGGAAGGCAGCTTATGAACTATCAAAGAAAGATATTACAAAGTGGGAGCCCTTGGTTAAAAGGAACAGAGAGGCTCCTACTATTATCTTTGACAGAGATATTGATTTGGGTTTTTCAACTGTGGGAGCCATAGCTTCTGAATTCGAACCTAGAACAGAGTTCGAGAAGAAGATGGCATCACTAGTTCATGATGACGAGGTTATGGAAGCTCACAAGGAAGATGGTGCCAGACTTCTCGAGTTAAATAAGGTACAGAGGCTGCAGGCCTTATCAAAAACATACTGAATATAATGCTATTAAGATATTACAGGCATTGAAAAAATATGCAATTGCACCGTGTGTTTGTTATTCAATACCTAAATTTCCAGTGAGATATTAATTGTTTTAGTAAACACTGAATTCTTATATATATGTCAAATCATTAACAGAATAGTGAGAACGATGAAGTGAGAAAATGGTAAGTTAGCTGGTTTTGTGGCTTACTGATAAGATGTTGATTTGTTATATCAGATTCTTTTTGAAGTACTAAATATCTCTTCCAGAAGGAGATCTAAGCATCAAAAAAAAAAAAAAAAATTGCTGCATGTTAAAGCGGAACCATCATAACATGAGCACACAAGTGTTAGTTGAAGTCGGGGGATTGCATCAAGTTAAATTTTTAACATTCTTAGTAACAATAGTTGGTTATTCTTCTGAATTTCAATCAATGTCAAGTTAGATTTTCAGTTTCGTGAGTTTGGTGTGTGGCTTTGTTCTTGCCTTGTTTGTGCCATTTGCCTTAATCATTTGTTGCATCAGATCTTCTCATAGCTATATAACGTTTGTTCTATTAAAAAAAAAAATTTGAATTTTCTTGTTTTAATGATCTTGGCAGATATCTGCTGACGATATCAAAGATAGACGGAATCATATTGCTAAAATGCGCAGCCTCCTTTTCCGTCATGAAATGAAGATGAAACGTGTCAAAAAAATAAAATCCAAAGTTTATCGCCGAATGTTGAAAAAAGATAGGTTGAAAATGTCATCTGATGAATTGCATATGGATCCAGAAGCAGCTAAGGAACTAGCCATGAAGCAAGAGTTCAAACGGGCAGAGGTGATCTATAATTTACATATGTTTTTTGAACATGCCATATTCCATATATTTTATTCCTTGTCTTTTTACAGGAAGAAGATAATTAATGACCGCAAATTTGTTCTTAATCCATTTCATTTGATTTAGGAACGCATGACTTTGAAACACAAAAATAGATCAAAGTGGGCAAGGCGTATTTTGGAACGTGGTTTAGATGTCCAAGATGAAGGTACTAAAGCTGCTGTAGCTGAACAGCTCCACCAGCATGCTCTTTTGACTAGAAAAATGAAATCTAGGAAGGATGGTAGCAGTGATGACAGCAGTGACGAGGAAGAAGATGAAGATTCTACTGGTTTAGAGCATGATGAGCCATCTAAGGTGTTAACTAAAGCGAAAGAGAAGACACTTAAAGTATTGGAAGATGATGATGAAGTCCCAAACTCTGGAGTGCTTTCTTTACCTTTCATGGTAACGTATGCTGAGTTTATTTCTTGTAAATTTTGTTTTCTGTGCCTTCTGCCATTGCTTTTCTTACTCTATTGTCTTCTCTTTTGGTCTCATTTTGCTGGGTTGTCTCTCTCTCTCTCTTTTCAGGGTCTTTAGTTATACTTTTACCAAATATAAAGGAACACGTTTGGATTTTGGACATACTATTCACTGATATTTTCTCTTCTGGATTTTAGATGAGGGGATTGAAGAAAAAGAAGGAAGCAGCTGCGGAAGAAGCTAAGCTTGCTCTTCAAGAGTATGAATCATCATTGCAGCAACTGGAAGGTACAACTGGGGCTGAAAATGTTAAAGCTGGCACTGTGAGTGGCAGAAGAGTGTTTGGTGCATCTAAACCGCAGGTTGCAGAAACAAATAACAAGGTCAAAATAGACAATAGTTATGGTACTAGTGATAGTGAAGATGAACTCAGGGATAAAGGTCATAATGGTATGGATTTGGCTGGAAGGAATGAGGTGCAGAAGGATGTCAATATTAATTCTGTTAATATTAAATGTAATAATGAAGGTTCTGTGTTTAAGGTAATACGTTTATGGCTTCTTTCTGACCTGCTGTCTTCTGAGTCCTATTAGCTTATGCACTGAATAATTTCATGTTTTCTGGTTCACAGAATTCTGATGATTTTGTTGAAGAAGCAGGTCCCAAGACAACATATGAGGTTTCTATATTTGTATCAGACACTTGGAAAAAGGTCAGGCGCTAATAATATGTTTATATTTTCTTCCCACAAATGTAGGAATAGTTGTGTACATATTTGACATAGTAATTTGCAGATGACTAGCCAAAATAAAGTGGACACCAATATCAAAAGGTCTTCAAACGTTGTTGAACCTGTCAAGCAAATGCAAGATGAAAAGGTATGGCTTCCTTAGCATGCTTTTTGTTTACTTATTGTTGTGTTTATTTGGCTGCTGCTTATTGTCTTGTTCTCTTTTCTTGGGACTGGAAGGAATTTGGTGAGGAAAGTGATACGGATAGTGAAGGACAGATGGTGGATGGGATTTTATCTTCAGGCCCTAAAAGTTCTTATCAACTTCCTTCTCAAGCAGAGCTTATTCGTGAAGCCTTTGCTGGAGACGATGTGGAAGAAGAATTTAGTAAGGATAAAGAGGAGCTTTTGAATTTGGAAAACCCTGAACCTGAGAAACCCCTCTCACTCCCAGGCTGGGGCCAGTGGGCGAGTGTACAGAAGAAAAAAGGCTTGCCTTCCTGGATGATGGAGGAGCATGAAATGACAAAGAAGAAAAGGGAAGATGCTCTTAAGAAACGGAAGGATGCTCATCTTAAAAATGTGATTATCTCAGAGAAGTTGGATAAAAAGGTACAATCATCTTTGTGCTACTGAAAGCTTTAAGTTATGTGCACTTTTTATTGAATTTTTAAATTGCGACATCTCGCAATGAAAATAAATAAATACTGAAAGCAGTCATGGAAATAAAAATAATTATGAAGAGATATTGATTGGAAATGCCATGATTTCGGAAACAAATAACTGTGGGGTGACGTTGAATAAGAAATATTTGTTTCTCCTCCTCCTGTCTGGCACTTAATATTTGGTCGAATGCTCAGTTACATATAGCGAGGTTGCGATTGCTGATATTTTATTTTTTGTGGAAAGAGTTTTGGTTCTGACTGTTGATGAATTTTGATGTTTCAGGCTGAAAAGTTGCATACAAAAACATTGCCATACCCTTTCACATCAAAAGAAGTGTATGAACAGAGCATACGGATGCCCATCGGGCCTGAATGCAATCCTGCAACAACAGTTGGAGCTCTTAATCGACCTGAAGTGAGTGAGATGCTACATAATTAATTGCTCTTATTTCCTGGACATGTATGTATTGTGCTTTATTTGTTACCTTAACTTAATATGACTGGAATGTGCTGGGCGCAGGTGCTGAAAAGACAAGGGGTGATTATTAAACCAATCAAGTATGAAGATGTGGATCCTTATGAAAGGGAGGACCATAAAAAGAAAAGTGGACAGACGCAGACGAAGAAGCCTAAAATTAAAAAGAAATGGAACAAATTGAAGCCAGTGGTATCCAAGTCGTAACAAGATTAATTAATTCTTTAATTCTACTGTAAGAGAGATTTTTTCCTGCAAATCTCAAATTTTTGTACCAATAGTGCATATGTAGTAGTATTCATTTCCACAAAGACATGGAAAGGAATTCAACTGCGAGTAAAATTTTTTTATTGTATCCCATTACTTTTATTTTATTTATCTATCTATCTATTTTATTAAAAATATATTTTTATTTAATTTATCACAATTTTAAATATTAACTTAAATGTCATATCTAGTTGAGCACTTACACGATATATGCGATTCGTATGTTATTATATAAAATGATATATACAATTTGTATGATACTGAGATATACATACATGTGTATAAGTTAATATGTACAAGTTAATTTGAAACAGATTGCTTACATGTTGTCTCTGCTCTAAACAAAGATTCAATCAATTTATTTTTCTTATTTTAGATCTTTAATTAATGATTATAAACAGTTGATTATGTATTTTTTGAATCAATGTATTCATATGCTATTTGAAGTGACTCATCAACCTTCAATATATGATATGACATTGAGAATGTACTTTTTCACGATTTAAATAATATATAAGTACACTGTTATTATAAAAAAAGAATTTTAATGTAACTAAATTATGGAATTTAACTAATATTTTATAAACTTTGATATTTACTCAAGTATATTATAAACTTTGACATCTAAAATATGAAGTCTACTACCAGTTTCCTTAATTGAATTTTGTTTAGTTACTTGTACATAATAAATGGTACAGCACCGGCAATAAAAAACGCTCGCCTGTTTATTTCGTTTGGTCTGATTAATTTTGTAATTTTTATAAATTGAATATAATCATATAGAAAAAGGAAAATAATGGGTTTCCGCTTTTAAATTTGATGTTGGTGCTGGGTGCCTACCGCGAAAGCCCAGCTAGCCGGCAAAATTCAAATATTAGGTGATTTCAGTGAAATTAGCAGCCAAGTGAAGAAAATGTTACACGAGCTCACTCTAGCTCTGTTAGGATGCACCGGAGATCTCATTATCGATGAAAGAGAGCACCAAAATTCCATCGCCGTTCCTTTATCTCCCGACGCTCACATCTCCGATGAACGCTGCTTCAACCTCGCGCCTGACATCTCCTTCATCGAGCCCAGCAATAGGTTTTATCAATTTTGCTCAATTCACTTTTGTTTTTCTTTAGGGTTCGCATTTTGGGTAGAATAAATAATTTTGATGACGATGTTGCAGGGATCTCATCCAGAGGATTATCACTTTAGGGTTTTACTACAGAGAGCTCGATCGCTTTGCAACCAAGTTTCGAAATTTGAGTTGGATCAATTCAGCAAATGTGTCCCCTTTGGCCAGAGCTGCAAAATTGCCTAACAATAAAACGGGGAAGCCAAGTGTTTATAGAAGAGCAATTTCTTATGGCATCGTTGAGATACTCTCAGTTTACAGGTCTGCCGTTCTTCATATTGAGCAGAAATTGCTATCGGAAACTGTGCCTATCTTGGCCAGCATCACCCATGGCCTGAATAAGGTCGGATTTAGTTGTGTTGTTTCTTTTTTTCTTCTCTAGTTTGTTAAATTTCGAGTGTTTCATGACTAATGAGTATTTTCGTGGCCAGTTTTTCGTCCTCCTTCCTCCTTTGCACGAACTTGTTCTAGAGATTGAGCGTGATGATATTCGCGGAGGGCAACTTCTTAATCTTTTACACAAGCGATGTCAATGTGGAGCCCCTGAATTGCAGACTTGTATTCAAAGGTTTGTTACTAATTTTTATTTCTTTTCATTGTAAATTTTCATGAAAATATTATTGCTTAATCCTTTGCTGATTGTCCTGTCCAAAAGAATAGGCTTCTTTGGCATGGACATCAGGTCTTGTATAACCAACTTGCCTCATGGATGGTTTATGGGATTCTTGAAGATCAGCATGGCGAATTTTTTATAAGAAGGTATTGAGCAGTACTATCCCTTGAACTATGTTCTTTTGACTCTGTCATGCATTGAAAACTTGACGGGTTAAAAACTTAAAACTAGTGGATAAGCATGTAAGTAATTTGGTGAATGTTCTGCAAGTAGTGTGGTATTTAAGGATAATGTATAATTTTTATATGGTTTAATTATTTAAGAAGTCTCTGGAACATCTTGTTTTTTTATCTCTTTATTTTGTGCTTTTTTCCTAGATGTTTACTTAATCTTAATTGGGTTTATGGTTACAATAATTTTCAGGCAGGAAGACAGGGAATTGGAGCATAACTCCTTACCTGATATGTCAGATAAATTCTCACGCTTGTCAACTGATGAAATGCCTTTAACTGATTGGCACTTGGGATTTCATATGTTTTTGGTATCTTTGAATTCTCTCATTCCATGTTTATACTTTTTGTTTCTTCTTTAATAATCGGTAACCTGCTTTCTTATTAGTTTTGTTGGACAATTTTCTGGAGGATTACGGGTAATTATTAATTGTTCATTGTATGGATTACTGGAGATTTGGCATGCTGAGAAGTGAGAATTTTCAGGATCTTGTTAGTCATGCGCGCAACAATTTTCCAGATTCTGTTGTTACTTCCATTCCTTATGTGGCTGTCATAATTCTGTTTGGGTATTTAATGGTTAAAGTATTCAAGAAAAACTATGCTATTAACTTGTTACACCTTATTCATGGTCTTTATATGGCCTCAGAATTTTATAGTTTGAGTACCTACGCCATTGGTAGATTAAGGATGCTACTTCAAGCTGCTGAGAACTGATTTTTCAAGAGACATGCTGGGGATATGGGTATCATTCTAACTCAGTTATTTTTGCAGGACATGCTGCCAGAATATATCCATATGCGTGTTGCTGAATCGGTTCTTTTTGCTGGTAAAGCCATCAGGATTCTTCGAAACCCAACACCTGCCTTTCAGTTCAGGGATCCTTTACATAATCAGCAGAATCCTAGAGGTTCCCAGAGAATTCATATACTTTCCATGCGCTTTCCCATCCAAAAGGAACCTTTGGTGGATACAAACCTAATTGGAGAAGAATTACTTCCACAATCTGAGGCTGATAAGATTGAAGCTATGCTTCAAGGCCTAAAGGTACAGTTGCTTGATCTGCATTGCATAGATAACATTTTGCATTGCTCTTTTCTGTAACAACTGATGGTATTTTGGTATTTAGTTCATGTTATGAGATAATACTTGCATCAATGTAGTTCTCACACAGGCTGGACAGATATGGGTAATAAAACCTTTTTTCTTGATCTGTCTATAATACAATGGTAAAATTTTCCTTCTGATTTTTGGTTTTGTTATACACAGGAATCATCTGAATTTCACAAAAGATCATTTGAATTTGCCATTGATTCTATTCGAGCAATTGCAGCTAGTCATCTTTGGCAGGTGCTGCTTCTGGCACTTCTAATCCTGAACCTATAGTAGCTTTTAATTCATCCATGTTCCGTTTACCTATGCAGCTTGTAGTTGTGCGTGCTGACTTGAATGGGCACCTAAAGGCCCTTAAAGACTATTTCCTTCTAGCAAAAGGAGATTTTTTCCAGGTAAAGAATGAGTTGATTTCAGCATTTTGGGAAATTTGGTTAAATTTTATGGTACATTACATTCGCAGTTCATATTCATTGTTTGTGTCAACTTACTGTCTTGCCTTTTTCATTCTGGTCTCTGCCCATATCTTCAACTTTGATCATGTCCAGGTATTATCATATCTTCTGCTTAATAATGCATTATTTATCATGTCAGTGTTTTCTTGAGGAGAGTCGGCAGTTAATGCGTTTACCTCCCCGCCAGTCAACTGCTGAAGCTGACCTAATGGTCCCATTTCAGCTGGTATCAGTACTCTTTATGTGAGCTTGATGGCCTTAAATTTCAAATTTACCAATTTTTGTAATATACATGCTGGCACTACCTGCAATACAGGCTGCAATAAAGACAATCAGTGAAGAGGACAAATACTTTTCCAGAGTATCTTTGAGGTCAGAGCCTATATTTTTAATTGCAAGTTTGAACCTGAATGTCTATCAGTCCTCACTTCACATAAAAAATTTTATTTACGTCATCTTTACATGTTATAGGATGCCTTCATTTGGAATCACAGTTAAATCATCCAAAGCAGATCAACCCCAAACAAAAACATACTCTGATGCAAATCCCAGTGCTGTGCTATCTAAGGCTTCTTTAGAGATGTCACTTGATGGATGGGATGGTATTGCCCTGGAATATGCTGTTGACTGGCCATTACAATTGTTCTTTACCCAAGAAGTGCTTTCTAAGTAAGATTCTGTTACTATTTATGGATGATTTTATCTTTCACATGCTTCTATGTATGTAATTGTGTGTTACTGTGCTTTTTTACTATTGGTGAAGTTTAAGTTACTTTTGCAAATTATTTCTTGTAACAGGAAACCATTGAAACATATTACCGATAGTTACCAAATAATTGCCTGTTTGATTTGTATTCTTGTTAACATAAAGCATGCTCCAGGTACCTTAAGGTCTTTCAGTATTTGATGCGGCTCAAACGAACACAAATGGAGTTGGAGAAATCATGGGCCTCTGTGATGCATCAAGATCACACTGATTTTGCTAAGCGCCGTAAGGAGTGTAAAAACTCAAGTTCTCGTGAGCCGCGTCAACATATTAGGCCAATGTGGCGTGTTAGAGAGCTTATGGCATTCTTGATTAGAAATCTTCAGTTTTATATCCAGGTAACGGTTGTCATATATAAATTATAAAGGCTTCTTTTGGATTTAGTTCTAGAAGATTTTCACACGATATGGACACTTCTTTACACCGGTTGCACATAATTTATTAAACTTTGTATGTTGATGGTGCTTTCTTCTGTGGTCCAATAGCACCATGTTTTAAATTATCAGGAAGTAAGATGATGCTGTAAATCATGGGATTGTCATAATTAAAAGAAGCTTATAATCTTTCCCATGGTTAACTATAAGAACTTCATCTTTGTATTTTTCTCCCTAGTATTTGTCAATGCCTAACCAATGTTACTGAGGATTAAATATGGGAAACAAATTATTTCGTCCCTGATTTTGTTCAATATTATGATTTCGGCCCTGTGTTTTTTGAATATAATTTATATGTCCCTCGGTTTTATAGCCGTTACATTAAATAGTCCTTTCATTTATTTGAGGTGTTAAATGCCAACAAAATGACATATTTGCCTCTCATTGTATTTTCATCACTACCACTATTTATCTTCCTTATTTTCTGCCAAAATCACCATCATTCTTCTTCTTGTTTTTTTGAAGAATTTGTACAAACTTTTCATGGCCTTCCGATGCTCCTCTAGCGGCAAGCTTGGTATCAATGACTTCATCTTGAAGAGAGCTTTCAGATGAGGGGAGGCTTTCGGGTTGACATCGCCCATTTCTGGCGATATATACCAAATGAAAGCTCATGGACAGAGGAGTTAGAATCTACCCTTAGTTTCATCAGACGGTGGCCAGAGACCATGAAATTACCGTTCAAAAATTCTGCTCTCTCTCTTCTGTCGCCGGAAAGCCTCCCCTCATTTGAACGCTCTCTTCAAGATGAAGCCATTGATACCAAGCTTGCCACCAGAGGATCACCAGAAGGCCATGAAAAATTTGTACAAATTCTTTGTTTTAGAAAAGAAGAAGAATGGTGGTAATTTCGGCGGAAAAGAAAGAAGATAAACAGTGGTAGTGGTGAAAATACAATGAGGGGCAAATATGTTATTTCGTTGGCATTTAACACCTCAGATAGACGGAAGAACTATTTAATGTTAAGGTTACAAAACTGAGGGACGTATAAATTATATTCAAAAAACACAGGAACGAAATCATAATATTGAACAAAATGCAAGGATGAAATAATTCTTTTCCCAAAAAAAATACTAAATAAACGGAATATTCTGAGAATCTTTAACAAAATGACTATTTAATATAGTGGAAACCAAACCGAGGGACGTATAAATTATATTCAGAAGACACAGGGATGAAATCATAATATTGAACAAAATGCATGGACGAATTAATTTTTTTTCCATTAAATATTGACGTTTGTAAATGTACTCCTTTTCTCACTTTGTTGAAATTATGGGTGCAATTACTTCTTAACCATTCTTTTCTGATCTGTTGTATTAGTGAGAATTTTTTATTGAATTTCACCACTTTCTGTTTCAGGAGGATGTGATAGAATCTCAATGGAATGTTTTGCAAGCTCGCATTCAAGACTCTCATGACTTCACTGAACTTGTGGGCTTCCATCAAGAGTAAGTAAAATGAATGGTTTCTCAGCCTATGGCAGCAGTGTGCTTCGAAGGAGCTTAGCTTACTGCATATCCACCATCCCTGCTAACTCTACAATTTTTGAATATAGGTATTTATCAGCTCTAATTTCACAATCTTTCTTGGACATTGGCTCTGTGTCGAGGATATTAGATAGCATTATGAAACTTTGCCTGCAATATTGTTGGTGCATGGAGAACCATGAAACCAACCCAAATACATCTGAAGTGGACCATATAACAGAGGTAAAATTTTCTACCATTTTCTCATTTCAATTGGTAAATGGTGTATGTTTCGTGGAAGTTTCATGTGTTGTAAGCATTTTCCTGCTTCACTTTTCTGTTCTTCAAGATTTGATTGTGCAAACAATTCTCACATTTTATATCTAAACGAACCCTTTAATGTTTCTGTTGCCCCAGGAATTCAACAAGAAATCCAACTCTTTATACACTATATTGCGCAGTAGTAGGCTAGCTGGGAGTCAACGAGCCCCATTTTTGAGGCGGTTTCTTTTGCGTCTAAACTTTAATTCATTCTTTGAGGTTAGGTGACATGAAAATTCTTAATCAAATACATCCTCCTATTTAGCCCTATCTATGGTTTCCCAACATAATTCCTTGTCCTGTGCTTGCAGGCAACTGCTAGAGGAGTGATGAATGTAGTTAGACCTTCTCCAACACTACCAGTTTTGAATCAATAATAATAGCACTAAATTATGTATGACTTGTTGCTATAACTGTGTTTGAAATTGAGGCGCCAAACAATTGGAGTCCAGATATCTTTGAAACTTGATTTTGTTGGTTCCATTCTCATGGTGGGTCTATACTGCGATTGCATCTGGTTATTAACTGGTGGAATTCTTGAAGATGGTGAGTTGGGTCTCCTGGTTTCACTAGTATGAAGTAGAAGTGTAGAACAAGAGGAGAATGCTGTAGTTATTTGCATACGTTTGTAATTTGAATTTTTAAGATTGTAAAGCAAAACTGAGAGTTGTATTGGAAATTTTATCTGATTATAAGATTGGCCCACCACTTTATTCAGTTATATATAGGCTTCAACATTATATTTGTACGGCAGATTCTCAATTCCCCTCGTCATTAATCAAAAAATTTCTTTCCATGCCTGTTCTGTTAGGTTACAAGTATTCATTATAATTAATCTATCAATTTCAAAAATTCATTTAATCAACTATTACGATCATTAAAATTACAATTAATGTTAATCACAGTTACAAACTACAAATAAATCATAAATTAAAGCACCACCGTTGAAACCTTTTGTCCACTTTTTGGTTGGTTTGAGAGGGAGATGCATCACTCTAGCCCAATTGGCTAGCCTAGAGGTCATTTGCCCATTGCCAAAATTTAACCTTCAACAGCATATTTTACAAGTTATTCTAAATTCTTAAATTTTGATTTAAATATCATGTTCATCTTTTTTTTTTTAAACCACCACCTTCATTTCGTTTGGATTAACTTTAAGAAATACTATTTATTTGTCACAAATCATATCTGAAACGGAATGTTAATGGTGTATTAAATAAAAATTATGCAGTGTCTTTCTTCTATAAAGTACCTGAAAAATCCATTTACAAATCAAATTAAAGGGGGAAAAAAAGAAAGGACCCAAATTTCTCATTTTCTTCTTCCATGGAGATTTGGGGCCCCTTAAATTAAACAAGATGCAAGCATTATTAAATATACACATTCCATGAAGTAGTCTTAGTTCTTCTTCTAGCCATTTAGAGCTCCTCAAACCCTTCTTCATCTCCTTCTTCCTCTATCCTGTGGTATTCTCTCCTCCAGGTTTCCATCTGTCCAAAACCAGAATCAACAAATTAAACAAAAACTGTAAATTTTAGGTCAAAAAGAAGACTACTGCCCCATTATCTACCAATCCCATCAAAGCAAATCATAATGGCTTCATTTGGGGAACTAAAACGTTAATTTGTCGAACCTGATCATCTGAAAATTTTAACTGTTCAGCGACAAAAAGTATATTCTTGTACTCTCCCGGTGCCAATACCTTGCCCAAATTCCTCGCAACCTCATCATATCTGACCATGTTCACCCGAAAACCATTGTTCAGGAAAAGCTTGTCCAACCATTTCTCTGTGCTGGACTGTTGATAGACACAATAAAAGCAGGTGATGTCTTCCAATTATAAAAAGTAAAAGTAAAGGGAGAAAGAAGAAATTCAAATCTGAATAAATTTGTTCAAAACAAAACAAATCTAACCTTGCTCCCAATTTCAGTTTCAGCCAACCATCCAGGCAATTCTCCCAAGAACAGACATCCATTCATAGCCAGACTGCTAACAATGAACAAAATTTCTTCGAAACTAGCCAAATTCATAATTGACAATCCCTGTAAGATCATGTATGAAAAATCACGCTGTCGCAATTTAACTAATAATAAAGTCATTATAGTGAAATTTAGAGGTTTTGGATACCTGCATGGCCCATATGCTTGGCTGGTTACCATTGAAACCTTTAGCTTGGAGACTCTGTTGTATGTTAGAGGACTCCAGTGGAACATGAATAAACACGCAATTTCTAGGAATCTTAGCTCCAACACCTAATATCTTCAAAAGGATACCATCATGAAATGTTCTAATACTTAATCAAACTGAAATTTATAATCAACGTAGAAGAACATAGTCAAGTTATATGACAGTAGACTTGGGTCCGTGCGCATAAAAAGTTGAGACTTACAAAATGCTGATATTCATTCACAAAAACCTAAACAATAAGCTTTTCATTTGAAAGATGCAAAATTATGATTTTACTAAATTAAGTAATTTTTTCTTGTTGAGAATCAACATCAAAAGATTCATATGATCAACATTCTTAAATGCACCATCCTTTTATTACAAGATTATGCATTTACAAGATTCAGAAACCCTTGTAATTAGTCAATCATAAACACCTTTAAGCCTCTCAGCTGATTGCTTAAATATCCTTTCTGGAGACATCCCGAATATTATCGAAGAAGTTGGCCAGTTAAGCCTATATGGCCGAGTGTCCATCCCATCGGTTAAGAGAACAACCTGCAGTATATATAAATGGCCAGTTAAGGATGAGAAATCATCAGTGAGCTGAAATTTGATGATAAGTAATACCTGCTTAAGCCCATCAATGTGGTTTACTGTTCGCAGTAACTTGTCATCAATGAACTTTGTTGCAAGGCAATAATGGTGTGAGTACTTTTTTGAATCCATCTGCACAGTGGGATCAACCAAGCAACCAGCATATGGATCAAGAAAAAGTGGTTCTGCAGTTTCAAGAATCACACAGTAAAATTGGTTAGAGACTCACCTTATACATTGTTCAAGGAATGCACAATAAATGCATGAAACAAGATACAAGAAGCACATAGTCAATATAAGAAACTATATAAATATCATCTAAGGTTGAGATTAGGAGGTTTTTTTTTTTTTTTTAAATGATCTGTTCATTTCAATCGCAAATGAATTGTAATAGATTATGCGTAGATCCTTGTTGTTGTCAATTAATTTCACTTGTAAATTAACGGCAACGAATTTCTCATAAGGAAAATTACCAGGTCTATGCGTCTCCTGAAAACGAAGTGAAGCTGCAGTCATGGCGGCCTGGAGTAATGGATCAGTTTCGCCATTGATTTTGGCTCTCAACCACCCATTTGTCCTTTCATTTGAAGCGTGTATTGCAGTTGGCCGACGCAGGACAGGCAGCGAGTGTACAACACCTAACGAACACATATTGCCGTTCCGTTAATCACAGATTCAGAGGTTTTCATACTCCGCCACCCATGTCCTAGTTCCGGTTGCGCGCCACCACCAATGCACGACTGTTGATTAATTTTGTGTGATAAATACAAATCACAAAAAATACAAATTTAATTTATATTGATAATATTTGTACTGTTCTGAAATTTATTTATATTTGAAAGTTTTTTAGAAATTAATATACAACATACTTGTTTGAATTGTAACTGTTGAGTTTTTCCTCTTTCCTCTCCGGAAAATCTCTATCCCAACAAATCTCCCAAAACATATATATATATATATTTTTTTCTCAATTTTCTGTTTTAACACTTGAAAACATTTTATAAGAAAATTAAATTATTAATTTTGATATTCAACATATTCTTATGGACGCCAACTGTTTCATTTCAGTTGTTTATTTTTTGTTGACATCTCTAAATTATCTTAAGCTCAATTTTACTTTTACATTATAGTATAATAATGTGGAAGATGGAATAGTTTAACTCTTTGGAATCCAATTACTACGTCAGAAAATGACATTTTCAAAAATTTAGACACTCATTCGTACATTTTTAGAGTTGAGACACCAAAACAAAAGGTTTCAAACTTCAGACACCAAAAATATAATTATCCCTTTTCTGAAAAAAATTTCATAATACTATTCAAAAATCAAAATCGTCTACCAACCCCTGGTTAATGGTTCTTCCCTACCTAACTAAGTGTGTATTCTCATAATTACCCCTAAGAAAAGGGAGAATTAACGAATGAAGCATTGAAGCTAGTAGATACGGAAATGTTAGGTGCAGTCGTTGAGGGCTGCAATGTGACAAACGACACCGTAATCTGGCTTAAATCCCCACCCTCTCCCTCCCCCTTTTCTAAGGTCACAGACTCACAGTCTCTTCCTCCTCCCTCCTGTCTCTTTTCATACACTCGCATCCAAACAAATTACAGCGCAAGAGGTTCTTCCTCCTCCTGTGAACAAAGACAAGCTTTATCTTCTCTATCTTCAATCTCCTCCAGTAAAACGAAGAATAAAGAAGCTGCTATAATGGATCCCATTCAACAAACGTTGCCAAATCAAGAAACCACCGCAGAAGAGCAGACCCAGCAACAGGAACAGCAATTTGCCATTGTTCCTTCTCAATTCATTTCATCCCCATTTGCTACTTCCTCTCTTTCTCTTTCTCTCTCGACTATTTTTCCTACCCACTTCTTCAATCAGCCAAAAGTTGATGCTTTGTTTTCTCATTCACCAAATAAGGCCAAAATCCCTACTCAAGCATCTTCTCTTTCGCACCTCTCTTTATCCTCTTCTTCTGTTTCTCCTCCTAAAATTTCCTTCAAGTCCACCATTTCTGCTAACCCTTTGCAGAATACTCTCTCTCTTGGCCCTCGCCGGCCCGCTGACCCTTCCAACGCCGCGGGAATTCGTCGAGCTTGCATTGTTTGGTTCCGAAATGATTTGCGTGTCCAGGACAATGAGTGTCTTAACTCTGCTAATGATGAGTCCATGTCTGTTTTGCCTGTTTATTGCTTTGACCCTCGAGAATATGGCAAATCCTCTTCTGGGTTTGACAAAACTGGGCCCTATCGCGCCTCGTTCTTAATTGAATCTGTTGCAGACCTCCGCAAGAACTTGCAATCTAAGGGGTCTGATCTTGTGGTCAGGGTTGGGAAGCCAGAGACTGTGTTGGTTGAGTTAGCAAAGGCCATTGGAGCTGATGCTATTTATGCTCATAGGGAGGTGTCCCATGATGAGGTTAAGTCTGAGGAGAAGATTGAAGCAGCCATGAAAGATGAAGGAGTTGAGGTTAAATACTTCTGGGGAAGTACCTTGTATCATGTAGATGATTTACCTTTTAAATTGGAGGATATGCCCTCTAATTATGGTGGATTTAGAGAGAAAGTGCAGGGGTTGGAGATTAGGAAGACCATTGCTGCATTGGATCAATTGAAGGGAATTCCATCAAGAGGAGATGTGGAGCCTGGGGAAATCCCATCTTTGTTGGATTTGGGTCTTAATAGCCAGGTTTGGATTCTTTTAGTGCTTGGATTTACTATTTTGAAGATGTTGCTAGGTTAATTTTCACTACTTGTGCTGTTTGATTCTGTTGCAACTACAGGTGGGAGAGTACTTGAGTAGAAATCTTGGGTTTGCACAGTGAGTCATAGAAAATTAAAAACAGAAAAACAAAACGTTTTCTGCATACTAATTAAATAATATGATGGTCTTATTGAAAGAAGATTAATGGGTATTGAAGTGAATAATGTGATAGAAATGCACCTTCTATTAAGATTGATACATTATATATGGATTTGAATGTTTTTCTCATGCATTGTAAGTTGTTGACATTGGAGTATATGATCCATTGTTGCCATAAACAGGACCTAGAGTCTCTCAAAATTCGTTTGTAATTGATATTGCAATCCTAGTGATTTCCAATCCGAAAGGAAACATTAATAACGCTGTCCAATAATGGTAATGCAGGATGGAAAGTCAACTGCTAATGCTTCTATGTTAGGAGGGGAAACTGAAGCATGGCAGAGGCTTAAAAAGTTTGCTGCAGAGTGCCAAGCACAACCACCGAAAAGTGGCAGCCATGAAAGCATATACGGTGCAAACTTCTCCTGCAAAATTTCTCCATGGCTAACTATGGGATGCATGTCTCCCCGTTCCATGTTTGATGAGCTAAAGAAAACTGCTACCAGGTTTGTGCTTAGATTAATTTGCCTCTTTCCCTTTCTTTTTGACTATATTACTACTACATCGTTTACAAGGTATTAGCTCACAATTGAAATAATTTGATTGACAGAACTTTTTCTGCTGCCTCAAATAATGGCGGTAGCTCTCCGGACACTGGAATGAACTGGTTGATGTTTGAATTATTGTGGAGGGATTTCTTCAGGTAGTTTCATGAACCTTACCATCTGTCCTTTTGGAATTTAGAATCCTGTGCTTCTTCAATTTAATCAATCTTTTTTATGCATGAAGATGTTAAAAAAGTAATATAGCTTTCCATTTGGATTCCTAAATCATATTTATGTTTATGGAAGTAGAATTGTTAGATGTTTTGTCTAAATATGCCATTTGAATTTCTCTCATACAACTACTTGCTGCTATTTGCCTTGTTGCAGATTCATTACTAAGAAATACAGTTGTCCAAAGAAACAGCTAGAAGCCACTCCGGCCACAGCTTGTACGGGCGCCCTCGCTTAGGCAAGAGTTTATTTTGTTTGTTAATGCAAAAGCTTGGTTTACACATCCATTGTGATTTAATCTTCATTTCTTAAGTAATCATTTTGATCAATGTAGCTATTCTTAGATGTAGTGGTGTTGATAAAAAGGGACAATCCCCTGTCAAACTTCTGTCTCCCTTTTGAATAAATTAATTTAATTTGGGAATTGTGATAATTAGAAATATTTTCTGTTTTTGGATCCTCTTGTGAATAACACATCTCCAAAGTTTGCTTTCTCTTTTTTTGTTTTTTATCTGATCCACCTTGGTTGGACCATCTTATAAGCATTGGTAAACTTCCCCAAAACCCCGAAGAAATGAAAATGTTGATGATATATATATATATATATATATATATATATATATATATATATATAAAAAAAATATATCACAAAATATTGAGACAAACAAATTTGTATAAAGAAAAAAAAAAAAAAAAAAAA
>CANUEY010011236.1:0-30245 GCA_948099555.1 Croton setiger | reverse complement strand
AGTTATATTCGATTCGAGTTCGGTTCGTGAAATATTCGAACTCGAAAATTCGGCTCGAATTCGGTTCGTTTAAATTTCGAATACGAATCGAATCGAATCTTTTCCGAATCGAACGCCGAATGAACCTCGAACTGTTTGGTTCTTTTACAGCCCTATTTCCACCCGCCTATATATAGTATATATAAACATTGTCTTTAATTATTTTTTTCCTATTTCTTATATTGAATTTTCTAGGAAATAACATCGACATATGTAAATAAAATATTTAAAGCAAAACAAATTGAAAGATCCGAGTAAAAGAAAGTTGGAGATAGTTCTTGGAGTAGTTCAAATTTGTAAGGAAGTCAGCCGCCCAATCTGACTTCCTCCACCACCACCTTTCCTCCCATGGCGTAGCGTACACGTGTGATATACACGCGTACATGACTCCTTCACGCATGTCTCTATCAGCGCGTGTTTTTTACTTGCTTTACCCACGTGCAAAACATGTGGTCATTATGCGTTTGATTCATCCTTAATTTTAGCGTTTAAGATTTCTTGGCAATGAATTTTATGTTTTGTTTATTTAACTTTCTTTTTCCCAGTAATTATTTAATTAATTAACTTAATTTCCTAAATAAAAATATTAAAAAATATTATGATTTTAGTATTATATATAAAAAATAAAACAAAATGGTTTTGGTTGACATAGTCTGTTGATGTGTCGATGTCAGAAAGTCAAACAGGGTAGAACATTAAGATTTAACTGCCATGATTCGATTCGATTTTATTTGTGTATATAAAACGTGTCTTATTCTCAATGATTTAGAAGATTGGAGTCGGTCCTGTGTAGGCCTCGCCAGCTTCCGATTCAAAACGGCGAATCGGGAGTATGGATCCGGGAAGAACTTAAACTAAAATTATACAAACCCCCGATCTCCGTCGATTTTGCTCTAAAAATTCCAGCCAATTCTAAATCGTCTTCAATCCTAAAACGAGGCCTGATAATAATTTGTCTAAAGCTAAAGCCCGTCCAGTTTGTTCCCCTCTAAAGGCCCAACCCAAATTTTAAGACCATACCATTCATTTAACTTGATGATTCTTGTAGTACTGCTCCTCGGCATCAAGAAGCACAGCTTGAATGGCTTCAACAGTTTTTTTGAGTTTTTGAAGCTCATCTTTGACACCCCACCAGAGCTTAGCCTCTTTGAAGACTGGAGAAGCTAATAATGGAACGAGGCCCCCGACAACTGCGGATAGGTATGCATCTGCCATTGCTTGTAAATGAAGCTGCTGTTTATGAAAAAGTCTTGAAAGTAAAGTATATTGAAGTGTGAAATATGCATAAGAGCATTGTTTATAAGAAGATGAAAGCGTCTGGGATCGTAAGGAAATTAATAGTATAGAAGATGAAAGCGTGTGGGGTCGTAAAGGAAATATACATATTCACTTTAAAGTCTTGCTTTTAAGCCTTCGTTCACATGTTCTGTAGAATATTGGTCGGATCCGAATAACATGGCAGTTGTTGAGGAATAAAAATTGTCTTTAATAATTAGATATCACTGGTTTCCACCCGCCTGTATATAGTATATATAAACATTGTCTTTAATTATTTTTCAAGGATTTGTGTGCTAATGGATTTTCTTCAAATAGATAATTTACTCCATTTTGATAGATGGCTTTTGTAAGCATAAGTGTCTTGAATGAAGCGGTGTCTTTGCTTAATGAAATGCAAAAGAACTCGCTTAATCCTAGTCTTACTATCTATAGTACCCTGATTAATGGGATGTTCAATGTCGGAAAATATGAAGATGCAAAGAAATTGTTTTCTAGAATTTGCTCAGAGGGTTTTTTACCTGATATTTACACTTATAATATAACGATTAAAGGGCTTTGTAAGGGAGGATTACTCGACGAAGCATTGAAGGTTTTTCGGGAAATGGAAGAAAATGGTTGCTTGCCAGATAACTACTCTTACAATGTGATTATTCAAGGATGTCTCCGATCCAATGATACGCATATGGCTGATAAACTAATTGAAGAAATGGTTGGCAAGGGTTTTTCTGCAAATGCTTTCTAGAACTCTTTCAATTATGTGCAGTGCACTATAGCAATAATCAAATTTGTTTTAGAGCTTTCTCAATACTTCTGTAGATTTTTAGTTTAGAAAGTCTGTTGTACAGTCCAATAAGTTCTCTGCTATCATGATTATGTACTCTAATTTGTCCACCATGATTCATACATTTATGTCTGTGTAAAGTTGGACATGTGGGAAACGGTTACCATTACTTCCATCAAGCTTCGACATCTTCAATGAAGATTTGGTTTTTTCAATTCTGCAGAGTATTCATGAAGCTTTACAAAAAAGTTCATTTGAAATTAACTTCCATGAAAGAAAAGTGTCCCTCGAACGGTTGAGCTAGGCATGATTTCAGGTATAGTTAAATAATTGAACCAACTTATATTGCTTATCCTTTGTCTCTAACAGTGTAACTGATAATGTTTTCATTTCTTTGATTCAGTGCTGCTTTGAAAAGAATTTCTCCATCAGCTAATATAACTAGACTTGGAGACTATCATCTTCATTAGGGCTGCAAACGAGCCGAGCCGAGCCGAGTATTGTGCTGCTCGAGCTCGGCTCGTTTAAAATTTCACGAGCTCGAGCTCGAGCCGAGCTCGTGTTAAATTCCATGAGCTCGAGCTCGAGCCGAGCTCGTGTTAAATTTCACGAGCTCGAGCTCGGCTCGCGAGCTTAGCTGGTTTTAAAACTCGAGAGCTTGACTTGTTTTATACTCGTAATCTTGGTTGTTTTATGTTGCTATTCGAGCTCGAACTTGAGCTCGCAAATAAGCTTGAATTCGAGCTCATCTCGAGTTTGAGTTTTAGCTCACAAATAAGCTCGAATTCGTTTACTGCTGTTATTCTAGCTCGTATTCGAACTCGTTAAGAGTTAGTCAAAAATCAAGAAAATTCAATTTTTAATGTTGTTTTAGTGAAAAAATGAAAATAGCAATTTCAGTGAAAGAGAAATGAAATAGCAAAAAATGAAATGGAGAGGCTGGTATCTTGGCTGAAGCATATTTTTTGATTTGGTACCAAAATTAATCATTTTGATAGGCTTGCGAGCTTATTTAACGAGTAGCTCGCGAGCCGATTAAACGAGCTACTCGCGAGCTTTTTTAAACGAGCTGTTCGCGAGCCGGCTCGCGAGCCTAACTGCTCGGCTCGAGCTCGGCTCGTTTATTAAACGAGCCTAAATTTTTGGCTCAAGCTCGGCTCGTTTATTATCGATCCGAGTCTCGAGTCGAGCTTTTATCGAGCGAACACCGAGCCGCTCGCGAACGACTCGGCTCGTTTGCAGCCCTATGCGGATGGATGTAAATAAGTCGAGTATTACCAGAGTATTACTGAGCTCGTACTACTTTTCGATGAGTAAATTTTTATTGAGTAGGTCACGAATGGTTTTTTTTTTTTTTTTTAAATTTATAAAATAAAAAATTATAAGTGGATAGTTAGATAAAATTATTTTTCAGCGTTAATTAATATTAAAAAAAAAAATATTGATTTAATATATATTTTAAGTAAAAATAAAACTAAACCAATTTAAAATTTCAATTTGAACTCGGTTTGTTTAGTTATTAAGTTAACTCATTTAATTCGATTTGTTTAGTTATTGAGTTAGCTGATTTAATTCATGGATTGGACTAATGCAGTTGGTTAAAGATAAAGGGAAATTAGACTCGTGCAATTTGTGAATTTTGAACACATGAAAATATAGGAATTTAAATTAAGATTTTGCTAAAAAATAGAGCACAAGGAAATAATGGCTTCCTCAGAAATTAAAATTTTCATAATATTATATGTTGCACAAGGACGATAAAAACAATAATAAATTGCATTATTTAAGTTACTGTTATGATTTCATTTTAGTACTAACCTTGCTTTTAGTATCATACAAAACCAATATAATTATAGCTAGTAATTATAATTCTAAAAATAATTTTCATGTACAAAAATTAATGAAACCATTGGCGATTGACTAAGCAAAAAAGAAAATATTTCATTCGTACTTAGTAGGGAATCAGCTAGCACAAGATTGAAAGAGCTTGTTCCATAACAGCCAAGGGATCAATAATTCCACTTTTTTCCAAGAACAATTTCACCAAGTTCTTGGTGAATCCACTAACCAGAGCCATCCCACTTTGATTTGCTAGAACAGGTGTAGAAGAAGAGTTTTTAAGGTTCCAAAACACTATTTAAGGCACCTTATTGAAACCATTCTGCTTAATTTCTTCTCAATCTCTTGATAATCTGTCTCCCATCCTTTGTACCTACTTTGTTTCTGTTTCAATTTCTATAATCTGTCATAAGCTCATCCTCTATATCACTATCCATATCTAAAAGATCATCCTCCACATCAAGCAAATTGGGTTTGATGGCGGATGCTATAACATGCTTGATCAAACTCCATATGGCTAAAAACAAAAATTCCATTTATCATCTCATCTTCTTTTAACCCTCTAGTAGTAGCCACTTCCAAAATTCTATGAAAAACCTTTTGAAGATTTGTTCTATAACCCCATTCTATTTTCTTTACAAACCTCAGCTTTTATCCAGAGACAATCCCCAGCGATGGAGTGAATTTGGGATTTTCATTGAATGTCATGACTTTTCCCTTCCATGGCTCTTCACTAAGCTCTGAAATCAATAAACCAAGTGCTACACATACATCCATTGGTGTTCCATCCATGCTTCCTGAAACATCACATGCTGCAATACAATTATTAAACTTCCCTTTCTTTGACATATCTTCCACTATCCTTACCCATTGCAACTCTGCTACTTTCCCATCATCTACATCCTTCAAAGAGTTAATTATCTCATGAGGTAATAGTGCATCCGCGGCAAACTTAGCATCTCCACGTCTAACATCCTCCAAATACAGATTGAATCGCTCACTGTCATGCCTCAAGAAATGCTCCTTGTAATTTTTCATGGCTACAGAAGAAACCCTATCGTAATGGAGGGACTCCCACCTATTTGCACTCATATTTACCTCTAGTAAATCAAACACCTTTTGTAAAGTTACAAGTACTTCCTTCCTCAATTTATCCCTAACACTGTAAACATAATGTGCCTCCTCAATCCCTTCATACTCAGGATAAGATTCTCTAGGGAAAATCCTTCTTGCATTGCTCTCACATATCTATATAGCTTTATCATAAGATGAACAATTGAGGGACACTATTTTGAAGCAAGACTCATCTTATAAATCTCACCAGAATTTAGAAACTCTAAATCTTGCTTTAAAGCTTCTGCAAACATCTCAGCTACACTATCATGCAATAATCTATAAGCAAGATCACCTTCAAAAGCTTTTTGGCTTGGCCTAGATGCTTTTCCTTTCTCGACTTTTCTTCAGTGTGCGTTTCAGTTTGCTCGATGAACTCTAGGAGCAGAGATTGAAGACCAAATCTATAGTAGTTTGCTCGATGAACTGGTGGCTGATATATTTTGCCATTGAAGCTTGGTGAAGCAGCTCAGACCTAACAAATTAAAAAGCAATTGAAGAATAAACTGTAATTGAAAGTTCAGAGAAGATTGAAATCTACCGATTTCTGGATGAAATGTGGCCGGCCGTTATTGTGTTTTCGTTGGGGAAAATTGAAAGCTAGAGGCAGAACAGTGGTGGAGCGGAGGAGATGGCATCAACAACAACTGGAACCGTTTGACTTCACCAGATCGATTGTCGTTTGTACGATTTCTAGAACGACTGTGGTAGCCTGGGGACTGCAAGAGCTCAGTTGGGTCGTTAATGGCGGCTGGGAGTTGACGGCAGCTAGGACTTCATTCAGCTGGTCGGGCCGTTGTTAGTTGCTCTTTCTGCCCTTCCAGCCGCACAGTCGTTCCTAGCTGGCCGGTCGGTGCTGCTTTTTGCTTGGTTTGAAGGAGAAGAATGAGGAGGCGAAGAGGAGAAGAAGAAGAAAACCAAGAGATTTTTTTATTTAAATCACTGTGTAGCTTTATTACACATCACCATCCAGCGAGGCGGACAACAAGTCGTCCACCGTATCAGTTTTAAAGCGAGTGGCGTCCGACGTGGTTGGCATTTTTCAAATTCAGTACTTTAATTTACTCACGTATTTCAATTTCAAACGGAGATTCAAATCGAGAGTGTAATTGTTTAGTCCTCAATTTGTTC
Source organism: Croton setiger (assembly GCA_948099555.1). NCBI lineage: Eukaryota > Viridiplantae > Streptophyta > Magnoliopsida > Malpighiales > Euphorbiaceae > Croton > Croton setiger. The sequence goes on along the minus strand of CANUEY010011236.1, from coordinate 24,064 downwards.
AGAGTGTTTCTACAATTAGTTCAATCTGGGGTAAAATTAGCAATAACCGAAAAATTAGTGGTAATATGTATGGATAGACCTTTAAAAAAATTATCTTTTTGACAATTCGAAAAAATTGGGTTCAATAATTTCGATCCAATTAGATTAATCAATGTCAGTCGCTAATATACACATTACAAAGAAAACATAAAGTCAACGACGTTCAAAATTCGGAATTTGATGAAAATTGTTGCAAGCTAGGAAAAATTTGCAATGTCTCTATCAGGAAATATTGGCTTTATGAATCAAAGGCATTCCACTATTGCTCATTCTGAATAAAAGCAGCATCAGGTAATGTTTCTTGAGCTTTATCTTTTAATTACTATAGAATATAGAAATCAAGCGGTACTGTCGATTCAGCTTTATAATCAAAACCAAAATAGCTCTTGTGAACTATATTAATAAGGAAATTAAGCATTTTGTTGTGAAATTCATATCATTAGTCAAGTCACTTTGCGTTGTAAAATTTGTGTTCTGTGCTGCATTATGGCTATGCATATGCTTGAGATATTCTCTAGGATTAAAGTTATTTACAGTTGCTTCATTAGTGATTATTACACTACTCTTGCCCTTGTAGTCAAATATCTTAGGATAGTTAGCTATATGGCTAGGTGGAATGTTATGTCGTTAATCTTTTCATTAGCTAGATGGATAGGTGGATATGTGGTGTCGTTAATCTCTTCAACATTAGTTGGTAGATAAGAATTTGAAATTAGGATAAGGAATGTTATTTTAACACACAAATTTAATGATATCTACTTATAAGATCATGATATTATTTAATTTTTTTTTTAGTCTTATTGGTGACAATGATAATTTAGGTACTATTCTCTTGCCATATTTGAATATTTATCTGGTAGAAATTTGATAAGGGGAGACAAGAATTATAAATTTATTGTCAATTCATATGCATTAGTGTCTATTGCATATTATTAAGTTATACTAGATCCATTTTGCAAGTTAAAATGAGAGCATTTGAACACAAAAAATATGGAAATCTCAATAGGTCTTTATATATCAAACATTTAAGAACAACTTAGAGTTGATTGCTGCTTCACATACTAGAACGTAACAATGAGACGGAATGTAACCATTCCTTCACTTGTTATAACTGGTATATGAGCCATAGCCCATAGGAGGTGTGGTGATGACTTAGAGCAGCCTTATTCTTAGATATTAAAACATTGAAATTTTTTTTACATCAATTTTACACTGGGGGATTGTAGGCAGGTGTCTTGTCAGTAGGGGGATTGTAGGCAGGTGTCTTGTCAGCAGGGGGATTGTAGGCAGGTGTCTTGTCAGCAGGGGGATTGTAGGCAGGTGTCTTATCTGCAGGGGGATTGTAGGCAGGTGTCTTATCTGCAGGAGGATTGTAGGCGGGTGTGTTATCTGCAGGAGGATTGTAGGCAGGTGTCTTATCTGCAGGGGGATTGTAGGCAGGTGTCTTCTCTGCAGGGGGGTTGTAGGCAGGTGTCTTCTCTGCAGGGGGGTTGTAGGCAGGTGTCTTATCTGCAGGAGGATTGTAGACAGGTGTTTTATCTGCAGGTGGATTGTAGGCAGGTGTTTTATCTGCAGGAGGATTGTAGGCAGGTGTTTTCTGTGTAGGGGGATTGTAAACTGGTGGCTTCTCTGTAGGGGGATTGTAAACTGGTGGCTTCTCTGTAGGGGGATTGTAGATAGGCGGTTTTTGAAGCCTGCGAGGAGGACTGTAAACGGGTGACCTCTCTACTTTTGAGGGCTTATAAGCAGGTGGTTGCTCAATCTTAGGGGAAAGTGTTGGTGGTTTGTTGTAGGTTGAAGGGCTATAAACAGAATCATCTGCAAGGGAGGGAGTGAATGAAACAGCTAATCCAAAGAGGACCACTAGAAATAAAGTATGCATCATTCTTCAGGCTTTTGAGGATGCTGCATGAGAAAGAACATGGAGTAGTACCCTTTTATAGTGATTTCAGAATTTTGAAGAGAGATACACGCGTCATTCTCTCGTTCAATCTGTTCCTTACCATGCAAACAAGTCATTTATAATTTCCAATTTTTTGCTGAGAAAGTAAATGTGATTGTTGCATTTGGGTCCCATTGAATCGATAATTTAGGAAAAGGGTAAATGTGATTGGTGCATTTGGGTCCCATTGAATTGATAATTTAGGAAAAGGCTTTTGTTCTGTTGCGGAAAAGAAGATTACAAGGTCTTATTTTATTAGCCTGTCGCTTTCTTTGCAATGAAGATAACATATCACACTGTTTTTTTTTTTTTTAATCTAAATATACACTGATTTGTGATTAAGCTAATTTTGCTATTAAGAGCATAAAATTTATGTTAACAAATATAAGAATGATGTTACATTGATATGTTACTTTCAGAAAAAAAATCAGAAATTGATATGCAGTTGAATTTTATTTTTCTAGTATATAGTTTCACAACAGTACAGCTTTCTTGTCTTAATGGTCAGCAATGTGTTTATTGATCAAAGGTAAATTATTCAGAATTCAGTAAAAATTAACTTCCAACACTTTCTGGTTCTAACAAAAATATCAAAGTTTTTCTTCTTCTGATTTGCGACTCGTCAACAATTTGTTATTCTTAACAAATTGATTGTAAAGAATTTTCTTGCAGGTGATGATGCATGTGCTACAGAATGTCAGTCGATAGTGTTAGGATAAAGTTTACCGGGAAATGCAGTTGCAGCTCTTATGGCAAATGAAGCATTCTTAGAGACAGTGGGTTTTCGGTGTGTTCATCACCCAAGTGCTATGATGAAGGTGTTAATGGATGCTGATGTATGTTAGAGCAAGAGTTGTTTGATTAAGGGGTTAAATTCCCTCCGTATTTAAAAAAATAGGACAGAGTTCAGTTCCTTATTTGGGTTCTTTTATTTTTGTCCACAAGAAGGTTGTGGAGAAGGAAAAAATCTAGATATTTTTCAAAACGGTTGTGCAAGAAGTAAAAAATCTGGATTTTTTTTTATAATTTTTTGATTGAAACGCGTGGTAATTCAAATTTTTTCTCTCACCGGAAAACAAACAACTAGGGTTCTCAGAACCGTATATCATCACAACTCATCGAAAATAGAATATAATTGTGTTTCCATCGACATTCGAATGTCAGGTACTTGTTGATTTATGCGTTCTGAGTTGCCATCGATATCAAATTGATGAAAATAGGTTTTTAGCAAATATGCAAATGTTCTGTTTCCTTTGTTTTTTCGACAGGTGAAGAAACAAACACGATGAATAATAACTGGAAGTCAGTCGAAAACTGACTGAATATGGAAGCAGCCAAAAACGTCTCGACACTGGAAGGTTCGCTGGAAAAATGCAATTGCCGAAAATTGACACCGTAAAGTCATCGGATACTCAAACTCACCAGAAACCAATCTTAAACCTCTTGTATATTATTTGTAAACTTGTAGCCAAAACTAAACTTTCGGTTATTATTATGGATTTGGTGTCTTAAATGACCTATTTTTCCCATTAATTATATGTTATTGAACCTTTTGACAGTTATTTGACAGTTATTTTTATTATGATGTATGTTTTTATATCTATTTCTATTTATTTTGTTTGTATCTGTCTGTTTTAAATATAAATTAACTTATTTATTATCATTATTATTTGTAGAGAATTGAGACCGTTTATTTATAGGATATAATTTAGTATCTTCGTGAAACTATTATAATATTTACAAAATAAATAATTAAGTGGCCCGCGGATGTCATAATCAGTACTCAAATAATTGTTGCTTTTCTGTGTGTGGCTACAATTCGCCACAAAGATTTGTTTTTGATTCTCCTATAAATTCACATGATAAATTGAAATATAGATAGACATGGACATGGGCGGTTCGGCCCGGCCGGCCCGTGGTTGAACCGGTCTGAACCGTTAGTAAACTGAGTTCGTGTGAATCGTAACCTAAACCAGCCGGAGAACGGGCTGGTTCAAGTTCGAGTAAATTTGAAACCGGACCCGTTAAAACTCATGAACCGCCTCAAACTGTTTTCGAACTGCAGGTTTAACCACTCCAAACCGTGTACGGACCGCTGGTTTAATCGCCCCAAACTGCTGGTCCCTAAACCCGCCGCCGAACCGCCGGTTTAACCTGAATCGCCAGTTAATCGCCGGTTCGGCGGGCCGGTTACGGTTCCATGTGGCTCGAACTGTGGCCCGGAACTAGCCCGGCCCGGACCGTGGCCACGTTTAAATATAGACAATGGAACCAGAAATAAGTGAAGAAATTTTTTAAAGAGAAACAAATCTTTTGGTAAACAGTTTATGCAATTTCTTTTGCTAAATTGACAATTAAATTTATATTTCGTAAAAACAATGTTCATTATAAAATATATTTTTGGATTTAAAGTTGTGAATTATTTTAACTTTTGAACAACTTTATTGGTTCAATGTCAAATTATTGTTCTAAATTTCAAATGGCAATAAATAAAGAAGTGGGATGAATTGACCCCTCTTTGCAAATGGTGGATCCGCCGCTGCCAAAACACAACCACCACATATGTAACAACCAACCGTGGACCACTACTTAAGCACAAGTCACCGCGTAAGCCATCATTAGAACACCCTTTAAACGCCCTAAAAGGCCACTTAGCCAAACATCTAGTGGGTATGTTGATTCCAATTAATATTAAATGGTGTATGCTTTATTTTTATTTCATGTATAGAATAGTAACATATATGATAAAAATAGATAAGTTTTTGCAGTAAAAAAAAAAGAGAGAAATAGATAAGTGTGGAGTTGGTTACTTTATGCTAAACTAACATAAAAAAGGAAATATATGATGATGATTTTTGTTTATCCTTTTAATATAATAATGTGAATACCAAATTTATTTCTCAAGAAGTCCAATCTATTGGCCCCAGCCAAGCAAACCTACAAAGTATTTGTCAAAAAACCAACTTAATTGAAGTATTTTCTCATGTCTAATTGCTTGAACATAGACCGTTCTAATCTCTCAATAAACTCAACGTCACAGTTTCTCAGTTGTATGTTCCTTTCAATCTCATTTACATTTTATCTCAAATTGAAACTTTTTTCTAGTCAGAAAGCTCGCGAATCAGATTTGAAAAGGAAGTAAAAGGTAAAATTAGCTCAAACGAACATGATTGAACTAAACGAGTAGAATCAGACAAAAAGTTCAAGTCAATTGCCCTATCCAGTCAATGCCACCATAAGAACTAAAGACCAACCAAGATCTGCTACGTGGCAATCAACAGTCAATGTCCCCGCTGATCGGTCACCTTCGGCCAGGTTCCGACCAAATTTTGGCGATCAGCATCGGTCAACCAAACTTTGGCAAGACTCTAGCCATGCCACGTGGGCCCTCCTGCCATGTGGTGCCACATGTTGCCACCCTTCTTCATTCCTTTGTTGCCACGTGTCAACTACTTGTTTCTAATCATGTACTACCACGCGTCTCCTACTACAGTATCTGAATTTTCAGTCTCTTGTCAGTCTGTTTGTCTCCTACTCCAGTCCAGTTTTCACCTATTATAGAGTATTCCAATTCTAAAATATTCTATGCTTTTTTTTCAAGAAAATGAAACGCTAATCTTAGTAAGATTCGAATTTAGTTTTTTTGCACTAAAGAGGGGTCCTCAAATTCAAGTCAAATTCGAATTTAGTTTTTTGCACTAAAGAGGGGTCTTCAAATTCAATTCAAGATACACGGCTAAAAAAAATAGTTTACTTTCTCATCTCAATTCATATAAATGTTCTTTCTCCTCAAGGCACCATTTTTTTTTGTTGTTTCAAACTCCTATGTTCGAGACTCTTACTAAATGATTAGCACTCAAGTATTATATTTTAATTCTTTTTTATTATTCTATTCTCTCTTATCATCTAAAATTCAACTAATATGTAAAATAAATTAATTTGAGTGATTTGGAACTGCAATCCGTATGGATCTCAAATTTAAATTGAGTCTTATGCAGATTTGGGGTTTAAGCCCAAATTATGGGTTGGATAAACCTAAAAAATTTTCTTTTTATAAAATTCAGATTTTCTTTTATAAAAAGTTTAAAATCAATTTATCATGTGTTCACATAGAATTCTAGCATGTTATGTTCTTGTTTACAACAAATTTATTTTTATTTATTTCTCTCTTTTGTGCTTTTTTACGTTATTTTCGTTAAGTATTATCATGCATGAATAATATTAAAGTTGATCATGAACTAAATTAGCATCTAATGACATTAAGTCAAATCTAGATATAAGATAACTAATTTCCTCTCTTGATATTATGTGATATTTTGTATTTATTTGTTCATGCATTATCCTATTATTTTCTAATAATTCGGCATCATTTTCTCTTTTTTCTTAATTATTTTTTCTGCACATTTGAAAATTTAGTATTCAAATCCACTTTAAGACGAGAGATTTTCTTTTATTATATTATTATTATTATTATTATTATTATTATTATTTGCAATAAAATCTACATTTAGTCATTCTTTTTCAGTTTTAGACTAAATCCAATGGTTTTGGTCAAGTAATTATCATTTTAGCTTTGTTTTAGATGGAAAACGGTATAAGATAAAATAAATTTATTTTTAGAAAGGCATGTCTTTAGAGAGTTGACATGGAATGGAATGAAAAATGGAATCATCATTCCCTATTTTCTTGTTAGGAAATGAAAGGGATGAGTAAGGAATAAAATTAGAACCCCAATTCCAAAATCTAAAATGATTTAAAGACAATGAGTTTTTAAATTTCAGGGTTATGCACTAAGTTTTGAGGGACTAAAATAACAATTTTTCAAATTATAATATTTTCCTTTTTCTTTCTCCTTATATAAACCTATAGTGATTGCTGATAATTAATAGGTGAGAGTTGATTTTTTTTTTTTTTTTTTTTTTTGTTGTTTGGTGAAAATTTAACCACCATTGAAGTTAGATTAACTTTTGACTGACCATATTTTATTTTAAATATTTAATATAATATATAAATAAAATATAAATTAAATTTTATTTAATTATAATTATTAGATTTCGTTATTTTTTAAAAATTAAAATACAACATAATATGATTAAATAATAATTTTAAGTAAATTTAATTTAATTTATAATTATTTTAATGAAACTAGTATATTGATAATGTGAATCAACGATTAGATAAAAAAAAATTCAAATAGAAATCAATTAAATATACAGCTGAATTGGCTGTAAGCTGTTGATTTAAATGTTTACTAAACACTTAAACTATAATTATTGATAATCATAGCCAAAATACATAGAGTAGATTCAATCCATGCGACATAGTTCAACTGCGGGTTATGAAGTAAACTAGTTGTTTGACGCTGTTCACATTTTTTTTTTCAAAGGCAATAAACAATTATATTATTAATTGCAAGAGTGTTATAGAAAGTGGTTTTTCTTGCTAAAAAATTAAGAACGAAAGTTATAAAACATGCAAAGAAAAATAATTATATTATTTATTGCAAGCGTGTTATGGATTTCCATAACACCAGCAACCCGAGATTTTTTTTATATTTTTTATTTTTATAGTAACGTTTATTTAAAATATAATGATATGATAGGCCACCTTTTTCTCACGGTTAGCTTGATAGCATTAGCTACATAGAACACTGGATAATTGAACCATTGCCTACATATGAGGAAAGCTCGTAGTTGTCGGAGGATCACTTCCCGATGGACATTGACATTGTGGTTGCGAACCGGGTTGCTGGCCTTGTTGTGGTGTTGGGCATCGCTGACATCTTGGTGGAGACCCAGGTTGCCTACCTTGCTCTGGGGGACGTGGACGTGGCTGGCCTTGTTGTGGGGGTTGTTGGGAGCCTGAGCCAGGTTTTCTGCCTTGTTGTGGAGGTTGTGGGCGTGGCTGACCTTGTTGTGGTGGTGGTGCGCATGGTCGGCCTTTTGACGGTGAGCCTGAACCGGGTTGCCTGCCTTGTTGTGGGGGTTGTGGGCGTGGTTGACCTTGCTGTGGGGGTTGTGGCGATCCTGAGCCAGGTTTTCTACCTTGTTCCGGAGGTTGTGGGCGTGGCTGGCCTTGCTGTGGGGGTTGTCGTGATCCTGAGCCAGGTTTTCTACCTTGTTCCGGAGGTTGTGGGCGTGGCTGGCCTTGCTGTGGGGGTGGCGCACATGGTTGGCCTTTTGACGGTGAGCCTGAACCTGGTTGCCTGCCTTGTTGTGGGGGTTGTGGGCGTGGCTGACCTTTCTGTGGGGGTTGTCGGGATCCTGAGCCAGGTTGCCTGCCTTGTTGTGGAGGTTGTGGGCGTGGCTGGCCTTGCTGTGGTGGAGGTGAGCATGGCTGGCCTTTTGATTGTGAACCCGAGCCAGGTTGTCTACCTTGCTGTGGTGGTGGATTATTATGATCATTATCATCATCCAATACTGCAGTTATTTGGTTGGGTTCATGACGAGAAAGAGATGGGGTGGCAGAAATTGCCATAGCAATAAGGAAGCAAAGCAGCAATTTGATGCATGGAGTAGACATCTTAATACAGTGCAATGCAGGGGTTGCAGAATGTGTGATATATGGTAGCAATTTATAGCAGTTGATGATAGTGTTAAACTTTAATTTAGTTGATGAAATGTATGTATGCCGTAATCTTTTTCTAAGCCAGATGGCGTAGCAATTAGCAAATCCATGCTCTTGTGCATGCTTTTCTTTCTCTTTTATCTTGTCCTAAATAAAGAATGAGTAATGAATCATCACTTAAAGGAGTATTTTTATGCTTTAACAAGCCACTGTTTGTCCTAGTTACACTTCCTCCTCCTTTACATTACTTAATTAATATTTTTTAACTAATCAAAAAGGGCAAAATCTACAAATTTTCAATTATTCTAAGTTCTTATTTGCATATGCATAATGTGTTGCACACCAACTATATTTGTAACATTATACAATTACCTAAAATTAAATTTTAAATCCATATACATATAAAAACTTGGTGGTTAGAATTGACATATGCTCAACTTTTAAATATTGTATTTCTAAATTACATTAGTAGATCCTAAACTCTCAAAATTTTTATATTAATAATTTTATTTTTTAAATGGTGATTTGTACACTCTTTAGTATTTGCATTGATTTAAATTTTGATTAAAATTGTTCTTAATAGTTAGAAGATTAATAATGAACACAAACTTTGGTAGCACATTCCATGGAAACTTTAACCCAACACGAGATATGTTGGGTTGAGCAACGGAGGCTAAAGACACTTTATCACCAAATTTCGTTCTGGATTTGGGGGAAGCCTTCCACGTACTTCTGTGGAGCGCATTTTCAGCATTTGCCAAGAAAGTATATTGTTTGAGGGAATAGTGGAGAAACTAAAAGAGACTCTCGTACTAGTATTGTTAAAGACTTCAAGAAAGTATTAATGTTATAACAATAGAGGAGAGGAGGCACAATCTCTCACGCCCATAAATTAGGATACTCATATGACTCCCCAGTAAAAGTGTATAAACGATTAGTGTAATGAACCACTGTTCACGTAAATTCTTGTTGATTTTCAAATTCGCATATAAATTAAATCTGAATATAATACTCTCTTAATATCCAAAAATAATAATTTCTTAGAATCTAAATTTTTGAGAAATTATAAATAATATCACACGTTTATAGTATTGTAAAAAAAAAAAAAGAGCCCATCTTATAGTTTTAATTTTAAAAGAGTAGGTTGAGTTTCAATATTTGAAAAATAATATATTTTACCTATATACCCTTGCTACTTTTACTTATATACCAGCTAGAAGCTGCCATTCTGATGACTGGCACGAATTTCAATCGTGCTATTTGACCTAAAGTTGAAGATGAAATTATTTTACAGTATAATTGTTAATTTGTACATTCGGATGTTTACTTACACTTACTGAATTGCATTGACTTTTATTCAACTATATCTATTGATTTTTTTTACTTGTATGTATTAAATTATGTATATATTTATAGTTATATTTATTTTTATGGTGAAATTCGTTAGAAACCACCTCGCAGCGGTAATGGATACTTTTCTAACTATTAGTGAAGTTTTGAAAGATATTTATTGACAAATCTCGTAGTTTTTAAATTGTAGAAAATTATTAAACTTATATAATGTTTTAATTAAAGAGGTTAGTTTTGGAATATTAAGTTCTTTTTAGACGTTATTTAAATAAAAGTGCTATTTTCTTAATTATTTATATTACAATAAGTATGTATTATATTATTAAATTACCCTAATTTTTTTCACAAAGAAAATTTCGTGCAATGAATTGAATATTTTAAACTATCTCGTAATGTTTAATATTCTAATTCAAGTATCTCTTTTATTTATTTATTTTTTATTTTTTGGAATAGTTGAGTGTTTCTTTATGTTTTTTTTTTAGAAAAAAGGAATATTTGAGTATTGGTGGTATCTAATATATCAACCAATAGTGTTAATAAATAAATTTATAACTACTTAGCATGTAAATTAACTATTAATGGATTTTTCTAGTCTAATTTAGTGTCTAATATAATGTCTCATATTCGAAACATAACAAGTATTTTGTTCTCCAAATCCTAGCGCCTAGCCTCTCATTTTTCTTCTTCCTCTTTTAAACTCTTATTTTGGGTTATCATTGGCTTCTCTAGTTGACGGTTGCCCCTTCAATCATTATTTTATTTCTTGAGCAAATAATCTTAGATTTATTAATTTTTTTTGTTAGATATGATATTTTTATATTTTATTTTTATTTTGTCCCTTAATAGAAGTTTTTGTTTAAACTTTTGAAGTGAGTGAGTTGTTTCTTTATGAGAGTTTAGTCCTCTTTTAGGATAGGTTGATTTTTTTTATTGTATAAAAAAGACAATGGATAATTATTTATAGGTCCCTGAGATTTTGCATAATATACTCTATGATCCTTCTATTTTGCAAATTGTATCATCGAGTCTCTCAGGTTTTAAAAATTATACTATCAGATCCTTCTTTCTAGAATGGACGTTAAGTGTTTGTTAAATTGAGTTAAAATGACAATATTACCCTTTATGTTATATTTTTTTCAAGTACTTAAATTTTACATTATTATACTATTAGGTCCTTTTATTTTTTATGTGTATATTTTATTTTAACTTTTAAATTTTTAATTATTATTATTATTATTATTATTATTATTATTATTATTATTATTATTATTATTATTATTATTATTATTATTATTATTATTATTATTATTATTATTATTATTATTATTATTATTAAAATTTAAACACTCCTGTACCTCTCTCCCTTTCAAATTCCAAATCCAATAAATTCTTATTTTCTTCTTTTTATTTTCTTTTTACCCTCATCAAAAACTCATCTAAAACTAATTTCTGCCACTATAATCAGATTATAAGAACCCATTTGAGCAAGCTTTGACAATTAAAAATTACAATTTAATTATCTAAAAATAAAAATAGGAAAAGTCATGGAAGAACAATGCCAGGAACTATGAAAAACAATGCCAGGGAAAAAAAAAATTCGGATGAACTATGAAGAACAATGCCCGGAAAAAAAATTACAATTTTTAAACTATCAACCGATTATTATATGATTAGTGAAGTATTTTCGCCATCGTTGTCGTTCGTCGTTTCTTGCTGGGATTTAGTGCCCTTGTCTAGTCTTTGGTGGATTTGAATTGCTTGATTTATTTCTTGGGTTTTTGCTTTTGGATTTCAATTTGACAGCTTTGATGCCTTATTCTCCATTTTTCACTTGGATTAAAATAATATATGCCCACTTCTTTCATTTGGTATGCTAAATAGTGAGACATTTAGCGACACATTATGTTGGTGTAAAAAATAGTAATATATGCCGCTGATTGCGTCGCCGAATGTGTTGCTAATTAGCGGTGCAATTAATAACACAATATTTTTCGTTGATTTTCAAACGAAAATATTGATGTGTGTAGCTGATTTTGTCGTTAATTCTGTCACACTATTTTATTTTTATTACTTTTGTTTTTAAAATTAATTAATTAATTTAAATGTATTCACATATTTTTAATTAATTAATTTTATTTATTTATTATATGTTCAATAATTATTTTAATAATGTTTTTACTATTTATCTTCAAATTTTTTATCAAATAGAAAAAAAAAGATAAAAATAAAAAGAAGAAAAAAGATGAAATGGAATAAAATGAGAAAAAGAAGAAGAAAAAACAATGGAACAAATGAAAGAAAAAGAAGAAGAGAAGAAGAAGAAGTTGAAGATGCAAAATAAGAAGAATAATGAAATAAAATAATTAAAAGAAAAAATATAAAAGAAGGAGGAAGAGGAGAAGAATAATGAAATAAAAAAACAAAACAAAACAAATAAGAGTTAGAAGAAGAATATAAGAAAAAGAATAAGAAGAAGAAAAATTTAAAATAAAGAAGATAAGAAAAAGGGAGGGAGAGGGGATGAGTGGGTGTAGCAATAGAAAAGAAAAATGAGAAAGAAAGTAGTGTTTATTAAAATTTTTAGGAATTAGTGATGCAATATGTGACACAATCAGCGACAAAATAAATTTTAAATACTTTTCTTAATTTTGTCGTTAATTTATTCAATTATCGTGTTGCGCCATATACTCTATCACTAATTGCTTTGCTAATTTTTTAGAATTTTACAGCTTAAAATTCTCGCTATGTTTTTAAATTCTTTGACGACCTTTGCGCTGGTGATGCAATATGTGACACAATCAGCGACAAAATAAATTTTAAATATTTTTCTTAATTTTTAAATACTTTTCTTAATTTCGTCGTTAATTTATTCAATTATTGTGTTGCTTATCAATAACGCCATATACTCTATCACTAATTGCTTTGCTAATTTTTTAAAATTTTACTGTCTAAAATTCTCGCTATGTTTTTGAATTCTTTGACGACCTTTGTCGCTAAATGCGTTGCTAATCAGCGACAACAATAATCCGTCATTAATTTCGTTGCTAATTTTAGGATTTTTCGCCTAAAACTCCCGTTATTTTTTTGTATTTCTTTATAAAAATTTGTCGCTAATTCTATCGATAAATGAGTCGCTAATTAGCGAGTATATGTCATCGCTACTTAGCGACGCAACGTCGCTGATCGGCAACAAAACATATTCCGTCACTATTGTGTCACTAATGTTTAGGATTTTATGCCTAAAACTTTTGCTATTTTTTTTTAAATTTTTGACAAAAATTTGTATCTAAGTTTGTCACTGAGTGTGGTCCTAATCAACGACACATGTTGCTTTTTGTCACTAATTCTAGCCCCATAAGTCGCAGGAAAATAACGACACAATCAGTGACTAATGAAATTACATCACTGATTAGCGACGCATTTAATGACTCTATCTTTTATGTCGATGTTTAGCGACATAATTAGCGACTAATCAAATCACGAAACTTCATTTCGGGACAAAATATAAAGAGCGACGCAAATTTCTTATTGATTGTGTCGTTAATTTGGAACACATTATTGTGTAGCTGAATGTGTTGTTGATAGCATGTCTTTTTATAGTGGATTCATAAATACCACTAAGTGGAGTGTCAATTATTTAAATATGAATTTTTCATTGTTTAGTAATGTTAGTATTATATTTTTCGTTTATTTTAAATTTATCTATATCTGTCACGAGATGTACTCATATTTTCTATGAATAGTATGATGATAACATTCATCTAAAAAAAAAAGTCTCGTATTCGAGTCTTTGAAATATCACTTTTAGTATTCGGTTTGAATTCGAATTAATAAGTGTTTGTGATTTAATGTTTGTAAATATGATGGTTAAAATAAAAATAAAAAAAAAATAAACATATCATACTATTTTTTATATATGTTTACATGGATGTGAATTTTGAACCTCCATAAAACTACTTTTATACTTTTTTTTTCATTAACCACTAAACAAGTATTAATTATACACAGACACGTTTCAATTATAATTATATCTAAACTAATTTTCATTTAAATTAAATAGGTTTCTTTTAGGAAACAAAATTCTGACTTTAAATTTTAAATTTGAACTATTTTATATATGTATATATATATTCTTCATATTTCGTTTATGTTTCTTTTATTACAGTGATTTGACATTATTCTAAAAATAATTATAGTGATTAGATTAAATTAAAATGTTAAATTTTTCAATAAAAAAATGTTAAAATTTATATTTAGTTTTTATTATTGGTGAGATTAACAAAATATTAGCTAAACATGTACCGAATTAAATCAAGAATTTCCAAACAAGAGGTGTAGGCTCCTTTAACTATTTCTAAAATTTTAATTTATTACGTGCAAAACTGCTATTACGAAACCTCATTATATGGAGGAATCCACTTTAAAGTCATGGATAAAGAGATGATAACTTCTAATCTACAACAACTTTTGAAATTATCCAACAATGCAAATTGAACTTAAACAAACTCAACAAATTTTATTTAAGACGTAAAAATATTCAAATGAGCCCTTATTCCATATACATACTTTAGCAGTTCAGTATCTCATAAAAATGTCAGCAAGACGACACTGTGCGGCTTCAAGCTCCTTCATCGGGATGGTGGCCTTCAGCGTGGTGGTCTTGTACGAGGAAGAGGCCTTTGCGGTGGCCTGCCTCGCGGCAGATTTTGAGCATACTACAAACAGGCGTTTGAGAGTCATTTTTTTAGCAATTTATGGTGAATTTGAGTACCGTTTTGTCAATTCTTGTGCCTTTGAATATTTAGACATTGCGCTTCTTAGGAAGGTGTTAAGAGCATTGAAAATTCAATATAAATAATTTATAGTACGATTGTTTCTGCCGACATTCTTTTTTTTTTTTTACAATTTATTGTACGACTTGGGTTCATGAAAGAATAAAACAATTGTTTATTAACAAATTTATTGTTTTAGAAAATAATTATTCATATATATTTGGTTTAAAAAATACCACATACTACTTTAAGAGCCAAATAAAACATTTTTCTTAGCTTATATGCATAGCAGTATATTTGAGGATGGATATGGAGTATATATCTTAACCGAACACTAGCTAAATAATAAAGCATTTGGAAGTATCGCCCCTGCCATTTTTGTACCGATAACCTTTCTGTTCTAACAAGCTAATTTGTAAGCAGTATTCGCAGTACACAACCACTTAGTTTATAGGTCAACGGTTTCTCATATGCTGATAAATTTTAAATGTGGCCTGATCAAGACAACAAGTTCAAACCCAACTCGTCATTTCGTTCTTCCTCCCTGAGACCATTTGTTTAGCAGGATGAGCACATTTAAGTAATTAAAGCCCATAATTCAAATATTAGCATGTGAATCCAAAAAAAAACAAGTTGGAAGTGTCACATTTTTAATGGACATTTTTAATACTTAAAGAATCCGAATTAGTCGATATATGTGATTAGGTGTCCGAAAAGTAGATGGAATTTGAAAAAAAAAAACACGGTTCATTCTAAAAAATCATTTTGAAACTTTATACCATCTTTCATGCATGTTCACAATGTTTTTTGTTTACAAAATTGGATATTGATAGAGTTATAAGTTGTCTGCAATCATTGTCATGTTCTTGCTTAAATATATATGAACATTATAATTTTTTAATAAAATCTAAAAAAAAATGTATATAAAAACTTCTAATTTCTCTAGTTTTATTAAGCTAAATTCATTTTTTCAATGTGTATTAAGCCAAATTGTTTTTTTTTTTATTTCAAAATTTATAAAAAATATATAGGCGGTTTATTTGTAAATTTATTGTTGATTTGGTAAAAAAAAAAAAACTGATTGCAGTACAAAAATTTGTAGAATATAATTGGGAATTTGTTTTTTGGGATATATTATATATAGCTTTAATATAATTTTAATAAGAAAAAAAAAATTGTAAGAAATTATTTATTGTCCCTCTCAGTAGTATAATTATTAGTCAAACTAATGAACTCGCAATCTAACATCATGACTTTGAGTTAGTTGAAAGTAGTTGTTTGCATATCCTGATATTTGAAACCATTTTCCACCTAGTACTTGACTTCTAACGTCCTAGGAATCAAATTTTGCTGTTTTGTCTTTAAAGGATGGTAATTACGTGCATAACTTTATTCATTTACTATTAAATTATTATCCTAAAACCTAATTAATGATTTCAAAATTAGATATAAATTAAATTAAAATAAAATAAAGAAAAGATAGGTGGTATAAAGATAAATAGGAAACCAACAACAAACATGTGCATGGTGATAATAACACCAGCAATGTAGATAACTTACATAGGAAGATCATAGTAACGACTCCGTAGTACAACAAAGATGCTGATAAGCTGCAAGCAACTAATTAAACATAGTAGCACACAAGTAACTGACAATATGTTGCTAGCTAACTATATATTTATATATCGATTAACCATGCATGATGGTAGTGGGGGTGCCACTTAGTTGGTTGATGGAGGTTTGTGTGGCGGCTTCAGCTTCCGCGGAGGCTTCCCACCGTTATCCTTTGGAAGCTCATTGTGGTGCTCGAATTCATGGGGTGGTTTATGTTTTGGGGGTGGCTTTTCTCCTTTACCTTTAGGAGGCTCTTGTGGTGGTTTATGCTCTGGCAATGGCTTCCTTACATTGTCTTCCAGTAGAATGTGTTTAGAATGAGGAGGATTATGTTTTGGAGGGCGGTTTTCACCGTGTTCTTTTGGAGGTTGGTGTGGGTCTTCATGTTCATGATGAGGTGGCTTCTCTCCCTCGCCCTTCGGAGGCTGCTGAGGTGGTTTATGCTCTGGGAACGGCTTTTCTCCTACATGTTTAGGAGGTTCTTGGGGTGGTTTATGCTCTGGGAATGGCTTTTCTCCTTGATGTTTAGGAGGTTCTTGGGGAGGTTTGTGCTCTGCGAATGGCTTTTCTCCTTCATGTTTAGGAGGTTCTTGGGGTGGTTTGTGCTTCGGGAATGGCTTTTCTCCTTGATGTTTAGGAGGCTCTTGGGGTGGATTGTGCTCTGGGATTGGTTTTCCTCCTTTACTTCCACCATCCTCGATCAAAATGTGTCCAGGGTGAGGACCATGCGGAGGTTTATGCTCCGGTGGAGGCTTTTCACCTTCTCCTTGATGTTTAGGAGGTTCTTGGGGTGCTTTGTGCTCTGGGATTGGTTTGTCTCCTTTACTTCCACCATCCTCAATCAAAATATGTCCAGGGTGAGGACCATGTGGAGGTTTATGCTCCGGTGGAGGCTTTTCGCCTTCTCTTTTTGGAGGCTTTTGTGGTTCATCGTGTTTAGGCAGTGGTTCATCTCCTTTGCCTCTGGGAGGCTCAAGAGGTGGTTTTTCTTCGTTAGGTGGCTTTTTAGGAGGACCGTGTGAGCCCTCATGGGGTGGTTCATGCCTTGGCCCTGGTTCACCACCTTGATCAGCAAGTGAGGGTGTTGTGGTGAAGATGACCACAACTCCCAAGAAAAAGAAGGCTAGCAAATGTTTAGAAGACATGTTGGTTTGGAGGTTTCTGTGATGTAGAGCTAAGGGTTGAGTGGCCTTTTATAATTGATGATGATGATAAAGGTGGAGCCCAAACCTATATTTACATCATGACCATTTTTCTTTAATTATATAATTATTCTTTTTAAGGGTTTAGAACTCACAGATTGAATGCTAACTATTTGAGACTTAAGTCTTAAGTTAAGAGTCACTGCTGAGTGTTGAAAAACATGAGAAATTGCTTTTTATGTTGGCTAAATTTTTAAGATATAGACATTAAATATTTGGAATAAACTATATTTATAACTATAGATTATAATTAGAATGTTGGGTTAAATTTTTAATAAAAATTCTTTGCTGATAAAAAAAAATGTCTTGTATGTTAAAATTTCATTTTCAATTATAAATTGCGTAAAGAATATATAATTATATTTTCTGTTTTATTTGTGTACTGATCCAAAATTAGATTTCAAAAATTTAAAATTTTAGTTTTATTATTTAGTGTGAGTTTTGTATTGTTTGAAAATATGAGAACCTGATTCCATATTATTATCATCCTTTTTATCATGTTCTTTTTCATTTTATGTGTTTCCACTACAAATTCTTTGACATTATCAATAGAAGGTACAAAATAAACTAGATATGTTTTTATATTTTATTATGAATAATGATAAATAATGACGATATATTATTTAGTGAATAGTTAAAAATACTTAATATTATCAAATTCACGGTGTTATTTAAAAAAAAAAATTCTAAACACACGCATTCAAAAATTCAGTTTTAAGTACGTGTAAATCTCGTATGTAAAAATTAAGTGTGCGCGGAGACAATGCATGTGATACATATACACCGACCTAATTCATTGGTTGTCCTTGTCGCGGATATTTATTTAAAGCACAGTACAAAATAAAAACGCGTTAGGAAAAACAACTAAATTGTAATAGGCTGAAATTGCGTCTGGACTTTTTACTTGTTGATTTCAAACTATGTCGCTAACAGCAGTAAGCAGTGGGCTTTGCATCTGCCTGTTTTTTTTTTTATCAAATTCTCTTTTTTATTTTTCAACTAACTTTCCGTCTAACTATTGTAGGTAGTTTATTAAATTATAAGCTATTTGGAAAAAATGTTAGTACTAAGACACAATATATAATAGACGACCCCACAAAGTTTAAACTTTTGACTTCTCAACACACTTCTTTCGGACTTCTATACCCAAATTTCTTTGTTTTTTAATAAATGTCAATATTTCAAATATTTTTTAAACATTATCTTATACCGTTTTCCATCTAAAACAAATTATTAGGCCAAAAGCATTGGGTTTAGTCTTTCGAGCTCGGCAATTGTTATGTAACTAATTCAGACTTTAGCTAAAGTTGCTCATCAGATTAAGCAGCTCACTCTTCTTCCAAGGCTTTAGCTATTGGACATATGATATGACCCCATGCTCTCACAATATATATAGATGTTGCATGGGTTTTCAATTAGTTCTCCCCAACTATATATTATTATGAACTATTCAACATATAATAATAAACAAATAAAAATTATCTTATGCCCTTACTTCACACCATTCCAAACAAAATAAAAAATAATACTCCATATCAATTGTATAATACTTTCAAATAAACTTTTTTATTATTCAATCTCGTTATTTGTTTGGCTTAATTTGGATAAAACATTAAAAGTTGTCCTATTGGCTATTATTCTAAAGCCATAGATTATTTGTGGATACTAGCTCAAAATTATTTGAAAAAATTAGAAAAATAGGAACTTGTAGAACATGTAAGAAAGTTAAAGGAGTCACCACTTCAATTATTTCTAGAAGGAAAAATTAAAGAAAAGCTTAAAAAAGTGAAAGAGAATGACTACGTATAACCAAATGGATAAAAATATATTTTATTGTGAAGAAAATTAATCCATCATCTCAAAATGGATTCATAGACTAGATTTTTAGATATGCAGTAAAAATAATGAAGAAAAAAGAGAAAATGATACCAAATTATTAGGAGATAATAGAATAATGCATGAACAAATAAATACAAAATATCACATAATAGATACAAAAGAAACAATTATCAAGAGAGAAAATTAGTAATCTTAGATCTAGATTTAGCTTAATATCTTAATGTCATTGAACGTTAATTTGGCTCATGATCAAACTTTAATATTATTTCTGCATGACAATACTTAACGTAAAAAGGCACAAAAGAGAGCAATAAACATAAATAAATAAATAGGAATATAGCAATGCTAGAATTCTATGTGAACGCATGGTAAAAAAAAAAGAGAGAGAAAGAGAAAACAGATTTAGAATCTATTATAAAAAGGAAATCCAAATTTTATATGAATAAAAGAAAAAAAAAGTTTTTTAATTTTATTGAGCCCGCAATTTAGGATTAAACCTCATATTTGTCTATATAGTCGATTTGAGTTTAAGATTAGGATGGAATGTAGTTTTCAAATCACCCAAAGTGATTTATTTGCATATTAATTGAATTTTAGGTGATAGGGAAGAAGAGTATAATAAAAAAAGTTAGAATATGATACTTGAAAACTGATTATTCGGCTAAGAGCTGAGCGTTGAACATTTGAGTCTAAAACCCAAGAAGAAAAAAAACCTTGACGAGTGAGAAAATTCATATGAATTGAGAAGAGAGAGTAAACTGTTTTTTTGAGCGGTGTATCTTGAATTGAAACTGTCTAGGATTAGGGGTTTTTTTTTTCTTAAAAAAATAGGATATTCTAGAATTGGAATACTCTATAATACTCTAGAATAGATGAAAATTGGACTGGAGTAGGAAATAAGCAGACTGTCAAGAGACTAAAAATTTGAATATTATAGCAGGACACAAGTGGGCGATACATGGCAGCAAAGGAATGAAGAAGGGTGGTAGAAAAGTGTCACCACATGGTGTGGCCGGAGTCTCGCCAAAGTTTGGCCGGATGGTGATCGATTGCCGATATTTGGTCGGAACATAGCCAAATGGTGACCGGTCGGCGAGGACGTTGACCATTGACTAAGCATTGACTGCCATGTAGCAGATCCTGGTTAGTCTTTGGTTCCTGAGATGGCACTGACTGGGTAGGCAATTGACTTGGACATTTTGATTTGATTCTACTGATTTAATTCAATTAGGTCTGATTTGAGCTAATTTTGACTTCCGCTTCCGTTTAAATTCAATTTGCGAGTTTTCTTACTCGAAAAAATTTTCAATTTGAGGCAGAATGTAATGAGACTGAAAGGGACAAATGAACTAAGAAATCGTGACGTTGAACTTGTAGAGAGACTAGAACAATGTCGGTTCAAGCCATTAGGCATAGAAAAATGCTTGAATTCAGCAGTTTTTTTTTACTGATATCTCGTAGGCTTTGTCTTAGGTTTGATCTAATGGATTGGACTTCTTGGGTAACAAATTTGATATTCACACTATTATATTAAAAAAATTCTGTTTCTTTCCTTTTTTTACTGCTTAAACTTACCTATTTTTATATCATATATGTTACTATTCTATACATGAAATAAAAATAAAGCATACACCATTAATATTAATTGAAATCTAACATACCCACTAGATGTTTGATGCTTTTATGATAAAAGCTAAAATACAAACATTCATGTAGAGGTGGCCATGAGTCGGTTCGGTCCGCTTGGTCTGGTCGAACTGGCCCGGCCTTAAATCGGCCCGTAACCGCCACAAAATCGGCCCGTCTTGAACCATAATCTGAACTGGCTGAAGGCCGGGCCAGTTCAGGTTCGTATAATTTTCGAACCGTAACCGTTTAGACCCGTGAACCGTGAGAAAACCGCGCGAACCGCCCAATCGAACCGCCGGTTAATCGGAAAAATTGAAAAAAATTTGAAAATGAATGAATCGGCGGGCCTAACCGCCGGTTTGAACCGGCGGGCTTTAGTCGTACGTGTGGCAGCCTTGAGTCAGGTTGAACCGGCGGTTCAACCCTTAATTCTAAACGGGCCTGGACAGAAAAGGAGAGAGGAAGGAGGCCCGGCGGGCCTGACCGCGCGCCCAGCCCGTTGGATTGAAGACTGGTGTAGTGTACACCGTGTAGATGCTAAACGAATTTTTTATAGATATGATTTGCTTGAAGTTGAATTTTAGCTGGTGCAGGTATTATCGGCAAAAGAAATATTCTTCCAAAAAAAAAAATTCAACTTCTTATATATCATACATGTAACAATATATATAATAATTTCTTATAGAAAAACAATATTAAAAAATTATAATATATATATTATATATATTACAACACATGACGATATCAATATATATTATAATATATATAATAATTTCTTATAGAAAAACAATATATATTATAATTTCAATCCAATTAATCAACATTCACAATTACTCTTCTTCATTTACAATTACAAATTACAAATTTCTTTTTCAACTATTAAATTTAAAAAAATTACAATTATTATTAATTTTGAAATCCAATAATATTATTCATACAATTTGAGTAAAAAACAATATTCTTCATTTGAATCAATTTAATTATGTTAGAATTTAATTTTCATTTTATTTTCTCATATTTTTTTTTTTTGAAAATAAATTGGACAAACCGGCGGGTAAATGGGATTGAACCGCCGGTTAACCGCCTCAATTCGGCCCGTCGGTTACGTTTTCTTCGAACCGCCCTTTCTCGAACCGCCCATGAACCGCTGGTTTAACCGTTCCGAACCGCCGGTTTTTAGCCCTTAAATTAACCGCCGGTCCGTCGAACCACCTGTTCGGCGGGTCAGTTACGGTTTGAGTGGATGGTGAACCGTGGTCTGGCAGGCCAAAGACTCGGAACCGGCCCGGCCCGAACCGTGGCCACCTCTACATTCATGCATACATGTAACGTAAATATTAGAAAACTATATTTTTATTTTTATTTCAAACATTTATTTATTATGAGTTTAACTATCTAGTAAACAAACATTCATTTTTAGCGGAGGCTTATGAGTTGGCTAGGTGGCCTTTTTGGTGTTTCAAGGGTGTTCTAAATGTGGCTTATATGACGGTTGGTGTTCTAATGGTGACTTACGCTGTTGCTTGTGCCTAAGGAGTGGTCCACGGTTTGGTTGTGACGTAGTGGTGGTGGTTCGGGTTTTGTGGTGGATTATACGGTGGTTTGTGCTCTTGTAGTGGCTTATGAGGTAGTTTATGCTCTGGTGGTGGTGGCTTATGTGTTTGTGCTTTAGTGGTGGTTTATGATGCGGTGGTTCATGTTTTGGTGGTGGGTTATGCTCTAGTGGTGGCTTATGCAATGTGGTGGTGGAATGTATTGGGATTTTGTGTTTCAATTGTGATATGGTGCATCAGCAGATGAAATGGTTGTTGAAAGATTTAGAATCACAACAGTAAGGACCAACACTAGCCAGTGATGTAAAATATGAGAGGTTTGGTCTTTCTTTTATAAGGTGATGGGAATTCGCATGGTCACCACTGACGCCACACTTGGTTCAGTCAGTCAAACATATTTTAAATGAAAGGTCAATTGAAAAATGATGAATAGAATTTAAACATAGAACAGACTAATTATGCAACCATAAACTTAAACTCAAATAAAAAGGAAAGAAATCTATCCTAATTTCATTCGAAATTTGCAGTTATAATTTAGAGGTTTGAACTGACAATTTTAAAAGAGTACTTGACTATTTGAAATGTGAGCGGAATTCACAGTTCCAACAACTAGAACCAACTGTGCGGTTCCACACGTTTCAAACAAACGGTTTTTCAATGTTCTAGCACATGGAATAATTGATTTTTGTCAAATCACGCAAATCCTAATTTCTCTATGCTTTCTACTATTGCTACTGTTCAATTTTGTTATTGCATCTTGTTTAATATTTCTTTCTCAAATATTAAATATGATAATTTTCATTAATTAATCAATTGAAATAATTATGATAAATTTTTGCTGTTTTCCAAACACAAAGGAAGGTGGCAACATAATATTTTCTCAAAGAGAAATGACTAGTCAAGGCTTAATTTTCAATCTCCCAGAACAAGTATTTCCTAAGGGAAGGAGCCGATAATTTGATTTCAGATATGTGAAGTTTCCAACACAAGAATCGGAATTAAGTGATACCATCCTCTAATCAATATTATACTACTACAATTAAGTTTAAGCCCTTTTAAATTCATCTTTAATTTTTTTTTTTAATCTTAATTTGCATGTTGAACGAGAATTGAACTTCAGACCTCAATTATGGCAACATGGGCAGTATCACTTTGCTTTGTTTAACTAGAGTGTCATGTGTTCTTTTTTTTATTATTAATTTTTTGGATATCCTTCTGTTAATTTTTTTATTCAACACTGTTTATATAATTATGCCAAAAATACTTCTATGTCAGAAGGATTTATTTGTAAAATATTACAAGTCTCATGGCTAATTTTGGAACTTGAAAAAAATAGAGGACTTATAGGTAAATTTACGGGTGGTTTACAAAGGGGGGTTAAAACATGTAAGGTGGACAAAAAATTGGAGAAAATATGAAAGGTGGACAAAAATACGGCTTTTGCTAAAGAGATATGCGAACTTCTAATGATCAATTAGAAGTTCGCATATCTCTTATGTGAACTTCAAGTTTCCTAATAAGTAATGCGAACTTAAGTTCGCATAAGAGATATGCGAA
>CANUEY010011179.1:0-29048 GCA_948099555.1 Croton setiger | reverse complement strand
TGAGTACTTAACATGAAACCAACCTACTGTGTCTTAGCCATATTGTTAAACTGCTGAAGTATGCATTGTTTGCCCTGTTTTCTATTTTTGTTTAAATCATAGAATCTGAAGTAGTTTAAGTTCTTAATTGTCATTTGCTTGCATGTATGTTGTCTCTAGATCATCTGGCTGTTGTTGATGCATGACTAAAATGGGTTAATATCTTTATTATACTTGAAAGCTATGATGATGATTCCTGGGCGGGGATTAGAGCAAAATGATCCTGTGACTTTATTGTTGATGGATGAATTGAGCTGATCTCATAATGTAGCCAGAAACTTCTTCACCATCATGAAATGATCTCTCTAATATATATTCATTTATTAGTGCCTTATGGATTGTCATTGTGTCATTGCACCAACTTTCTTGTCAAATGGTTCATTCTCTTCTGTTTGGTGGTTAGAAACCTGTTTAGGGCGTTGTTTATCAAAGCTGTTATTGTGATTAGAAACCTGTTTCAACACTATAATGCATCCAAGATGGCTTCCCCCATTCATGTTCAGTTAGCATTTCAAACTTGGTGTTTGCCTCCTCTGTTTTTGATCTAAGTTATGGTTCTTCTTTGCATTCTAACTTGTCATTTAATCAATTTCCCTTGCAATTTAGTTTGTTGACCAGTGTATAGAACATCCCTTGATTCTTGGCCTGCATTTTAGCTATGATGATGCTGATTTGATCAAATATTGCATGTTGAGGAAAGCTGGCATTTTAGAGTTCTTCTTTATCAATAAACATTGGTAAATCTTTGAAGAGAGGCATGAAAAGTGTTAGAAGGAAAATAAGGGCAGAATTGAAATAATCCAAAAATTAGGAGGTTAAATTATAATTTGGCATGATTTGTTTCTGAAATTTGAGATTTGCAAAATTCATGAATTATTTGAATTAATTGGCATATTTAATGGTGATTTGAGCATTTTTCTAAATTGGGGCAGTTTGGTAATTTTATAAAAGTTGGAGGGCTAAAGTGTAATTTTGCTTTATTTGCTCTTAAATGTTAATTTTTGCATGTTTAGTTGATTATTTGCTTGTTTTGGTAACTTTTAATATTTGAATGAATGGTTTTTATATCTTTGGACTAAATTGCAATTTTTATATTTTGGAGGACCATTTTGTAATTTTCCCTTTAATGTTTATTTTTTGTAATTTTTTGGAGTTTCGGGTTTAATTTGGGTTATTAAAGGGTAGAATGTAAATTTATAGGTTTCGGTTTTGTAATTATTTTCTCCAATTCGGAGAAAGAATAATTAGTTTAGGATTTTTAATTTCCGCACTTTAATTTTCGTATTTTATTGCTTTCGAATGTTTGATTTTGTTTTCGCAAATGACCGTTTATCGCCAATTAGGAACATCGTTAGCTTAATCACAGCAACGGATTTTTATTTTAAACTTAAAAATTGGAAAGAAAAACAAACCAGAGGCCGGTTTTTACCGGGCAGCGGTTTAATAACAAATTAAACCGTCGTACCTAACCCCCTTACCCGAATCTCTGAAATTGACCAATGCCTTTAAAATAAAAACGGAGTCATTTTAAAATAAATTTTTTTTTAATTTTTCCCGAATTTTCGGGTGGCGACTCTCTTAAAATAATTTTTAAGACCGACTAGTTTCGGCACCTTTCCACAAAACTAAAAATGTTTTTATCGACAACACCTTCCAAGGTTCAGACCTCTCCCGAATATCGAGCTTTGTTTATTGCTCATGTATGGCCAATTGAGGGACGGAGAAGGAAAATCCTACTGGGTAGACTGAGGGATGGACATAGAACTTTGCTGGTGACGATGAAGACTTTAGTGAAGAAATCAAGTTAACTCCTAAAGTGATGGAGCCGAAAGAAGACTCGATGCCTAAGGAAGACGAGAAGGACGTTGCCCCCAGCAATGAGTTAGAGGCTTAGACTTTTGGATCGACCTAATTTTGTCAATTTTGACTTTTTAACTTTTGACTGATTCTTAAGAGACGAATTTTTGTTTTTGGATTTTTGACTCTCGGGTTTTGACCCGAATTTTGGATTTTGTAATTTTTGGACTTTAAGGACTTTTCCTCCCAAGTACAATTTGGTTTTTTTTAGCTATAACTTTTGCCTAAGTCGCCCTTTCGAGTTTTCAACTTAGTGAGCCGCCCATTTTTGCCTAAGCCGCCCTTTCGGGTTTTCAACTTAGCGGGCTTTTATTTTTTTTTTCTTTTGCTCTAATTTTTGCCTAAGCCGCCCTTCAGGTTTTCGAATTAGCGAGCTTTCTTTTTTATTTAATTGGCAAAGAGAATGAAATGAAAATTGGAATTTTTGTTAATTTTGAACCGAGACCGAAGGGGTCGCCTACATATCTCCGTAATATAACATTTCTTTTCTTTTTTTTTACAAAAGGAGAATCAGGTTCACATAGTTCTTATTACATGCATGTGATTTATACATAATATATTTTCAATTGATCTAAATTGCATGGGTTTATAAACTCTAAACTATCTAGATCTACTTGGATGATTGCTCCGCCGGAGACAATTTTCTTCAAAAGGTATGGTCCAGCCCAATGAGGGCGAAACTTTCCACGAGGGTTTATGACTGGTGCTCTGATTTCTTTAAGGACCAAACAGCCTTCTTCCAACTTCCAGTCTTTGACTTTTTTGTTGAAATGTCCAGCCATTTGCCTTTGGTAACCCTGGATCTGATGCAAAGCCTGTAGTCTTCTTTCATCCAAACCCAAGAGCTGGTTGTGATAATTATCTATCCGATCGGCCTCACTGATCTGGCTTTCTTGGATGACTCTAGCCGAGTGAACTTCGAGTTCAATGGGGAGTACCGCTTCCATTCCATATACTAGGGAATACGGGGTTGCCCCAGTTGGAGTTCGAATGGCAGTTCTGTATCCCCATAAGGCATAAGGTAACTGTTCATACCAGCTTTTGTGGTTCTGGACCATTTTCTGAAGAATGACTTTAATGGATTTATTTGCAGCTTCCACAGCCCCGTTTGTCTGAAGTCTGTAAGGAGAAGACTTATGATGCTGGAGTTTCTAATCCTTTAACAAGCTTACAAATTCCTTCTGAAAATGAGTTCCATTATCAGTGATGACTTCAAAGGGTGTTCCATACCGACATAAGATGTTAGTACGGACAAAGTGTGCTGCCTTTTAGGCATTCAAGACTGAATAAGAGGCTGCTTCAACCCATTTTGTGAAATATTCTACGGCTACTAAAATGAACTGGTGGCCATTTGAGGCCTTTGGGTGAATCTTTCCAATCACATCAATTCCCTAAGTAGCGAAGGGCCATGGTGAAGCAATAGAATTAAGAGTGACTGGTTGTTGCCTTTGTAATTTGGCAAAACTTTGGCACTCATGACATCGTTGTGCGTGTTTTACACAATCTGCATTCATAGTCAGCCAACAGTAACCCAGGTTCATGATTTTCCGAGCTAGTGCCATTCCATGCATGTGTGGACTAAATTCCCCACCATGTACGGATTCCATGATTGATTCGGCTTCTTTCTCATCTACACATCTTAAATGCATGTCATTCCAGGTTCTTTTGTAGAGCATATCTCCAATGAGGATGTAGCTGGTTGCTAACTGTCTTAAGGTCCTTTGGTCAGTCTTAGATGAACCTTCCGGGTACTTTTCATGTTTGAGGTAGTTCAGAATATCCCAATACCACAACTTGTCATCTACCATGTGCATTATGGATGCTGCCTGTTCTTAAAGCTGAATCGTCAGTGGTCGGATAATTTTTCCTTCCCCAACGTCAATCATTGAAGCTAAGGTGGCTAAGGCATTAGCAAATTGATTCTTAGCCCTTGGTAAGTAATCAAAGGTCAAATCGTCAAACTGCCGAGCTAATTCATCCAAGCATCGAAGGTAGGGGACTAGACGCTCTTCTTTTATCTTCTATTTCCTTAGGGCTTGGGAGACTATTAAGTTGGAGTCACCAAAGACCTTTAAACTTCTTATCCTTGGTCTAGGGCTGCTTCTAACCCTTTTATGCAAGCTTTATAAACCCTTTTGGTACAACCGAAGCTTAGTTTGACTGTAATTGGGATGTATTCGCTACAATGAGTTTTGAATACTACTCCAATCCCATTACCATGATGGTTAGAGGCTCCATCAAAGTACATTTCCCAAGGGGTATTATTCACATTCAAGAGATCTTCATCAGGGAATTCTATCTCTTGCATTTAATCTGAAACAAGTAACTCAGCCAACTGGTCTGCTATGGCTCCACCTTTGACTGCTTTTCTTTGAACAAATTTTAGATCGAAGGCTGCAAGCACTGACACCCACTTAGCCATTTTACTGTCCAGGACCAGCCTTTCCATAAGGAATTTCAAGGGACTCGATTCTGCAATGACATAAGTAGTGTAAGATAAGAGGTAGTGTTGCAGCTTCGTGCAAGCCCAAGTTAAAGCAAAACACAACTTCTTGATCCGGTCATACTTAAGCTCGTATTCCAGCATCCTTTTGCTAAGGTAGTAAATAGCATTTTTGACTTTGGAATCTTCCGCTTGTTGGGCTAGTAAGACTCTCATGGCTTCATCAGTTACTGATAGGTAGAGCAATAGTGGTTAACTTAGGAGGCTGTAGGACCGGTGGAATTAGCAAATATTGCTTAACTTTCTCAAAGGCTTTCTGACAGTCTTCATTCCATTCTTAGGAAACTCCTTTTCTTAAGATTTTGAAGATTGGGCCACAGGTGTTGCCCAATTGTGAGATGAATCGGCTGATGTATTGTAGTCTCCCCAGAAAACCCCGGATTTCTTTCTCGGTTTTCAGAGGTGAAATGTCTAAGATTGCCTTTGACTTGGAGGGATCAATCTCAATAACCCTTCTACTGATTAAATGGCCCAAGAATACCCCAGAAGTTGTACCAAAGAGACACTTAGCTGGATTGAGTTTTAGATTGTATTTTCGAAGTCTAAGGAAGAATTTCTCAAGCTCATAAACATGGCTTTCAGCTGACCTTAACTTAATAACCATATCATCCACGTATACCTCCACTTCTTTATGAATCATGTCATGGAAGATGGTGGTGGCCATTCTTTGATAGGTTGCCCCGGCATTCTTCAATCCAAAAGGCAAAACCCTATAGCAGTAGGTACCCCATTTGTGATAAAGGTTGTCTTCTCTTTGTTTGGAGGATACATCATTATTTGGTTGTACCCTACAGTGAGATCAGTCAAGGAGACTGTCTCATGTCGGCCATCCGGTCTATAAGTAAGTCAATATGCAGTAAAGGAAAGTCATCCTTAGGACATGCTTTGTTCAAGTCCCGGTAGTCCACACACATCCTTACTTTACCATCCTTCTTTGGGACTGGCACAATATTGGCTAACCAAGTAGTTTGAGCGATGGGCTCTATGAACTTATTATCTAACTGCTTGGTTACTTCCTCCTTAATCTTTAAGGACCATTCTGGCTTCATTCTTCTCAACTTCTGTTTAACCGGCTTTGCCCGCGGAAAAGTTGGAATCTTATGCACTGCAATGGCTGAAACTAACCCCGTGACATCACTCGGCTTCCACATGAAATAGTCAGCGAACTTCTTGAGGCACTCAGCAATTTGATCTTTATATGTACAATCACATGTAATCTATGTATATTCATTTTTTTGCCAATTATTATTTGTTCTTTTGTTTCTTTTATTTCTATTTTTTTCTATATTTTTGCCAAAATGTACTTGGGAAGATTGACAAAAAAGCTAATAAAAATTGGAGTATTATTATTGAAAGAGGGGAAATTATCCTCAAGAGTTACATCAGACTCGGGACTTGAGTTGGATGACTCAAGGAGACTTGACTCGAGTTGGACAAAGGTAGACTCTAGGTTTGGATTGACACTGGGTTGGATGACAGATTGTTCCTTCTCAGTATACCAATTGGCCAAAGGTTCTTGAGCCGATTTGATCAAGTAAACTAGATTCGGGAGTCCTTCAGAGTTCAAAATCATTGCAACTTCATCAAAGAGACTAGGTTGCATAAATTCTTCCATATGTTGGATGAAAGGATCTTCAGGTTCTTTTTTCAGCACATCGGCAAAAAGTTCTATTCTTGGTAACATCTTTTGGACCTCAGGGCAGTAGAAGCGCTCTTGGAAACCACAATAAGGAATTGTTGTTCCCGGCTTGACAAAATAGCCATTGAGGGTTTTGAAGTAGGGACACATTGTGATATCCCTTTTGCGTGAACCAGGAGTTCTTAGAGGTCTAAAGTCCATTTCCATTAGGTCTTCTTCTGTTGGTTCATATCCCAAACTGAAGGTTCCATTAGCAACCGGACTTTCCCAAGCAGACACTGAAGGGTAGGCTTTCCTAGACTTAGCCATATTCATTCTAAGCAAGTAGGATATCTTCAGCATCAAGTTTACTATGCAATTGATCTACAGTGCCCCAAAATCAAAGAGGACATAAGGCTTAGACACCCCGCCTTCTATGCATTGGATGGTGTCATATTGAAATCCAGAGACGGTTATGCTTGAATTTTCAAGATTAACCTCAAGGAGAGACTGATCCTTGGTGCTTCTGAGTTGACTATAATTATCCCCTTGGATGGTGATGATCTTGTCCATTTAAGGAAACTTAACTTTTTAGTGTAAGGAGGAGGGTATAGCCCTAGCTTGGTGTATCCAAAGCCTTCCAAGGAGAAGATTAAAGCTGGTTGGGATATCAATGACTTGAAAAGGGATTTCCATTATAGATGGTCCAATGGTGACAGATAAAGTGACAACCCCTAAAATCTATCTTCGGGTATTGCCATATGCCTTTACTATTTGTTCAGAAGGTGTGAAGTCAAAAACCTCCAGATCCAAACAGCTTGCTACTCTTAGAAGGCATACATTCAAAGCTAACCCATTATCAACGAGTACCATGGGTACAGTTTTGTCTCTAGTTTGAACAGTAATGTATAAGGTTTCATTTTCATTATCCCGATTTTCTAGCAGGTCTTTATCCGAGAACCCAATGTTTTGTGTTTTGGATGCTTGGGTTAAAGTAGCCACAAGTGTTTCTGGGCTTACTTCAACTGACGTCTATAGTTGGCTTAGCGCCTTGCAAAGAGCTTGGCGATTTGGGAAAGAGGAAGCTAAAAGTTCCTATATGGATACTCTTGCTTGGGTTTTCTTTAATTGGGTTAGGACTGGGTCCTCTTTTGGTTTAAAGGTTCCTTCCCTTGGTGGACTTGAAACTTTATCCAAAACAATAGGTTCATACTGCCTTCCACTTCGGGTTATGGCGTCAACTTCTTCGGACAAGTCATTCAGATCCAAGACACAAATATTAGTCATTTCTAGGAAAAGCTTGAAAGGATCAGACAGTTCCTCTTGAATGGTTATGGTGTTTACCCCATGGTTGGGTAAAGGTTGGTATTGATATTTGGTTTTGTTTTGGGTATGATCGACTCATTGTCAACCAAGTCTTGAATCCGCCTCTTAAGGGTCCAACAGGTTTCAATTTTATGCCCATTTCCTTGGTGGAATTCACAGTATTCATTGGTTTTGTAATTGAGAGGTAGTGGGTTGGGTGGTGGCCTTGCCTCCAATGGTTTGAGGTATCCGGCCTTTACTGCTTCTCGGAAAAGTAAAGTGATTCGCATTCCGAGATTGGTATTATTTTTTCTTGGTTGGTTGTTGCTTAGGTTCAAAGGGTTGGTTGGAGTAATACTGGCCACTTCATTTACTTTATTTGGTCCAGTAAGGTTTGGTTTCTTGTATATAGTTGAATCATCTTTAAGTTGACCCAACTGGATAAGGTCTTCTACTTTAGTAGTAGTAGCAATGAGTGACTGAAAGGTAGGTAAGTATTGGGTTCGAAGCTGGGATTGGTAAACAAGAATGAGGTTTTTGATGATTATGTCGACTTGTTCTTATTCTGAAGGTCGGTTGATCATTTCGGCGGCTTTTGCCCTCCATCTTGTAAGGAACGAAGAGAAGGGTTCATTTTTCTTTTGTTTGGTGGTTTCAAGTTCCTTTCGGGTCACATCCACCTCAATGTTGTAGTTGTATTGGGTATTGAAGGCATTACAAATGTCCTCTCAAGTTTTGATCTTGGATCTGTCCAGGGTTACAAACCATCTTAAGGTAGCACTAGTGAGAGATTGTTGGAAAAGTTGGAGCTCAGTACTTAAGCTAAAGGGGTTTAAGGCTCCCACATACATCTTTAAGTAGGTCTTAGGGCAAGAAGTCCCATCAAACTTGTCCATATTAGGCATTTTAAACTTGGTGGGCAGTTGGGCATCAGGAAACAAAGACAAGGAGTCCATGTCTACAAGTTCTTTGTGAGTTTTTTAGGGCAATGATAGATCTTTCCAGAGTCTCAAGTTTCTCTTTCATCTTTTGAGACTCTGATTTAGGGGTCTTAGAGGGTTGCTCTTCAAGGTTAATGACAGGGGTAGTAGCGGCAGGTTCTTTTCCAGAAGTTGAGGCTCCTTTTGCCCCAATTCCTAACTCAAATAAAAGAGCAGCTTTCTAGTTGGTTAGGGCTTCAGTTATCCAAGCTTCCATTCTGACTTCCATTCGAGCATTAATCTCATCGGCTTGTTTCTTCAACAGGGCTCTAATATCATCTAAAGAGGCCATTGGAGAAGGTGTGGGACTTGTTGGTGTCTCGGTAACAAATGATGACACTTGTGGGGTAAGTACCTGAATGGATAAAGGAAAAAAGGATTAAGTATTTCTTTGTAGGGTATGGTAAAGGTATAAGGTAAGAGGTAGGGTAGACTCTTTGTCCAATTATGTCATTAGTCTTAATGATTCATTCCCATTCCTTTCCTTATTCTTTCCTTCCTCTCTTTTTTATTTTTACTCTCACTCTTGGTTTTACCTCTTTTTTTTTATTCCCCTCTATTTATAGGTGGTATGAATGTTATGAATGCATGTATGCATACATCTATCACACCATAATTCATTTTAATGTCATGGGATGAATGCAATAGTCCAGTCAAGGGTATCCTAAAGGAAATGTTCTAATTTGGATGAGAAAACTGAGTGGCTAATAGGGACCCTTGAGCGCCTAGAGTAAGGATATACCTAGCCACATGTGAAACAGAGAGTTTCGTGTGGTTCCAGCAGTACGACTTACTCTTGGGCCACCACTAAAAGGATTAGAAGTGGTTTTCGGCACCAATGTGGGACGCTTTGGCTGTCCGTGGACGATCATCAAAGAGACGTGCCCATCTAGCGCTACTTGTTATCCCGACTCACAAGAAGTTTTGTACAGAGAGAAGAAATTCATTTGCAATTCATTTTTTATGCTTTTTCAAAAAAAATCATCATCATCAATTTTTTTTAAAACGATGCACATCAGATGCAAATGCAATTCATTTTATTTTTATTTTTATAAGTCCAAATTTTCTTCAAGGCTTCTTTAGGAAAAAGCACTTTGTTCTTGCAAATGAGGTTAGCAAGAAGAAAAATGCAAAGGATATGAATGCAATGGTAACCCACACTTACTTTTAGTTAAGTCTTTCCCCAGCAGAGTCGCCAGATTGTGAACCATTACCGGAGGTCGCTACCTTTTCGAGCCGCCGGGCCGATCCATGAGGGAAGTCGATTGGCCGGGGATGTTCACTCGGGGTGAAATGTCTGTGTGTGTAGAGTCGCTACTTAATTTATTTTTTTAAAGGGGAAAAATTAAGAAAGAACCCCTAGTGACTCTGTTTTGCGATTAACCTATTTCTAGGTTAATCGCCCCAATGGATAAAATGCACTAGTCTTCGAACCCGAGGTGGATTCGGAGGTTATTTCATGCATTCATATCCAATGATTCTAATTTCTAAATGTATGTTATGCAGGAATGAAGATTTGGAAATGATTGGGAGTAGGGAGAGGGGAGACCTGCTATTCGAGGTTATATCTCGAATATGCCTACATACTTTTCTTTGAATGAGAGATCAAGGTCAATGTAGTTCGAATGTGTCTATTTAAAGGCTATGGAGGGGGTGTATGCATGTATGCATGTTATGAGTGTGTGAAAGTGAGTTTAGGCCTAGGGGCCAAAAAGGGAGTTTATGGATGTCCATGGTCGAAATGTAGGCCCGAAAAGGAGTTCATTGACTTCCGCGGTCGAAAATGGAGTTTATCGACGTCTATGGTCGAAATGTGTGTTTTGTTGGTCTATTAACCGAAAAAGGAGTTTTATGACTTCCGTGGTCAAAATGTATGTTTTGTTGGTCTAGTGACAAAAAAGGAGTTCTATGACTTCCATGGTCAAAAGTGTGATTTTGTGTGTTTCAGCTAGGGGAAAAGTGATTTTTTAGGCCTAGGGGCCAAAAATGTGTATTTTAGTATGACGCTGCAGCCAAAAAAGATTGATTATTTAGGCGTTATAGCCAAAAGGGTTGATTTGATGTGGCGCTGCGGCCAAAAAGTGTGTTTTTTTAGGTGTTATAGCCAAAAGAATGATTTAAGCGACGTTATGGCTGAAAGATTTGATTCAGGTGGCGCGGCGGCCAAAACAAGTGATTATGACAACATATTATCCAAAAAATGTGTTTATGCAATGCAATATGTCATGTATGCATGAGACAAGAAGAGATAAGAGGATTAAATCAAAGAGATAAAGTTTCGAAACGTACCTGAGGCAATTGGCGTCCGTTCCTTAGCTTCAGCTTGATTTGGACTTATTTTTTATATGTTTTATGTATGCAAATGCAAGTTATCACAGCAATGCAATGCAGAAAACAGTAAAGAATTGCCTGGAGATGAAGAATCACCGTAGGCAAAAAGGGAGAAGAGAGCGACTGTCAACACAACTCAATGTATGAAGAAAATGATGTTTTGGGGGGTATTTATAGATCAAATCTCAGCCAAAAGTCAACTGAGGGCGGGGCGGGCTGCCTTGAAGGGCGGCGAGGGGCGCCCTTGGAGGGCGACCAGGGCTGCCTCCAGAGGGTGGCCTGGGCTGCCTCTAGAGGGCGGCTAGGGCTACCTTGGAAGGTGACTAGGGGCGCCTTCAGGGCTGCCTTGCTTCCGCAATTCGCGCGTTTTTCATTCCAGAGCCTTTTCGGGACATTCCAGGACTCGAATGACTATTCCGAGGGCATCTCTGTGAAGGCATACTTCCGAACATTTCAAGTACCATGAAGGCATACTTCCGGCACTGTTTTCTGAAAATTTCCGGTCCTGCTTGACTGTTCACGGTCTGTAGAAATCGGCTTTCCGGGCCTCAAAATTCGAGTATTCACAGGTTCACAATTTGGCAACTCCATTAGGGACTTAACTTGCAAGGTTAAGAGAGGGCTACCATTGCATTCATTTGACTAACTCACCCTTTAGGGTACCCTTTTTTTTTCTTTAGTAATTTGTTTTACAAGGTATTAATAATCTAGAGGAAAAGTGTCTTTTCCTTAAGGATACTTGACGAAGAGATTTGAAATAAAAATAAAAAATTTGCATTTGCATCTATTGTGCACGATTGAATTTTTTAGCATAAAAAATGAATTTCAAATGAATTTCTTTTCTCTTTGTTCAAACTTCTGAGTCGGGATAGCAAGTAGTGCTTGATGGGCAGGTCTCCTTGATTATGTCTAGACAGCGAAAGTCTCCTACTTTGGTACCGTAAACCAATTCTAATCCTTTTGGAAGTGGCCCAAGATTAAGTCGTACTGCTGGATCCACGCGAAACTCCTTGTTTCACATGTGGCGAGGTATATCCTTACTCTAAATGTACGAGGGTCCCTATTAGCCACTCAGTTTTCTCATTCAAATTAAAACCTTACCCTTAGGATACCCTGGAATATTGCATCATCCCATGACATTAAAATGAATTATAGCGTGATGATTTATACATTCACTCATTCATACCACCTAAAAAAAGAGAGAAAAAAAGAAGGAAGAGAAGATAAATGAATTATTGGATAATTCCTTAATTCGACTAGGAGTCTATTCTATACCGTACCTTACATCATAATGTTGACGCTCAATTTGTGCACCCCAAAAATAACCGAGGATGTTGAGAGCTCCAGGCTCGGAATTTCCAGGATTCCTATTCAACTCAATTTTCCTCCTTTTCTAAAATATTTCCAATATTTTAATCCTTGGTGTGTTTTAAAAGATTCTTAAAATTCCCTTCTATTTAACAAAAAATATTTTTTTAGATGTGTTTTTATTGGCAAAAGAAAAAAAATAAAAAAAAAATATAAGAAAAAGAATTAAAAAAAAAGAATGATTTGTGATTTTAATCTTAAAAACCAATTTTAAGATTAAAATGGCAAATGTTTATGTTTTATTCTTAATTTCGATTTTTAATCGTAATATGTTTTATGTTTTTAATTTTAATTAATTAGGAAAAATTAATTAGCAGGGTTTAATTAAGAGAATTTGGAGAAAATTAAGAAAAAGGATTAAATTGAAAAGAAATGGAAGTATTTAGGAAAATTGGAAAAGAGAAGGAAAGGAAGGAAGGACTTAACTGCAAACGGATAGAAAGTTCTATGGGCCAAAGTCTGATTTCCGGAAAATGCTAAGGAGGAAGGCGGAAGGCTAGAAGTTGTCGTTTCAACCAAACGATGAAACGCAGGAGATGAAGAGGCCGCCGCGTTTCATCAAAACGCAGCAAACGGCATGTCGTTTTGTTGAACAGAAAAGCAGAAAAAAAATTAAAACGAAACGCTGCATTTTGATAACTGAAGTATATAGTGAACAAACAGAATCGAAGATCAAACAGAAGCGTGAAACGAAATCAGAATGAAATTGAAGAGAGAAAATGAAGGAAAATAGAGAAGCCTTCGACAGAAAACCCTAACAGAAGGGAGAAGACGAGATTGAACAGGAATCTAACGGTGGTTTCCTAGTTGAAATCGAAGGAAGAAAGAGAAGCAATGTTCGATCGAGACAGAAAAGTGATCGAGACAGAAAGGAGAGAAGTCAGACGAAGAAAAGTCGAAGACTGAAGAACGCGTCGAAGGGACGCTTCGACGGCTGCAGTCAGAGAGGAGACGTGGCCATCTGAAGGCCACGGAGGGTTTCCTTGAAAAGGAAACCTCTGCAGTTGAAGAAGGAAGGGGGAGATATTTTTCGAGAAAAAGAAAAATCAGAAGGGAAAAACTATAAGCTTTCTATTTCGTTTTAGGGTTTCTGTTCTTAAGATGAAAATTGTTTCTATAGTTGGGAATTAGGGTTTCTGTCAATTGGGGGAAAATTGAATTAGGGTTTTCCTTTCTGTAAATTGGGGATTCTGTAAAATTAGGATTAGGGATTTATTCATGTAAGAAGAACGCGATTGCTGTAAAGAAACAACTGGAGTTTTGAATAAAAGCTTGGAATCTGTTCCTGAGGTACTTTTACATTCTGTTTTCTCTTTAGCTTTTGATTTAAGATGAATGTTTATGTATGGAATCCAGACTGAATGATCATTTGTACCTGTTGATTGGATGATTCAACTTGACTTCTGTTTCTTATCTTTGTTTTCTGGATAGTATGCTTTTAATGACTTTGAATAACTTGGTCCAGGTCAATGTTATCACTGCTTAATATCTGTTCCTTCTGTTGTTAATCTGTTGATCCTTTATCTATGATTAATAGCCTTTGCTTCATCTTGTGTTGATTTAAAGATAATTGAAGTTGAGATTAATGTAATGTTTTATGTATGGTTTAAAAGTTATCTGCCCTTGATTGTGCCTGTGCTGTTCTGGAGCTCCTGGAACAGGAGTATTTGGAGCCTTTGACAATACCATGCCTCATGATTCTTTGTTAAATTGTTTCTGTGTAATTCATGCTGTTCCTGTGTTGATTCCCTCTGGAACCAGTAGTGTGGTTTCTGTATGCCTCTCTCCCCTGTGTGTTTTCGTTTCATTGCATACTATGTAGGGCATTTAGGTTGCTGGTAGAATGTATGTAAGTCAGAGTACCCTACATTGCTGCAGTTCTGTTGGCCCCTAGTGTGTTGATATGCCTTCTGTTCTATGGTTGCATTGAACTTGTCAATTGATGTTGTGTGTTAGGATGTTCATGCTTTGAACCTGTTACTGCTACTTTGCCCTAGCTTGCAACAACAGTTCAGTCTCTGTTTGGTCCCTATAATCTACTCTGTGATGTTGTATCTTAGGGTTCATGCCATCACACTTGAGAGGCAGTTAGTTTGTGTTGAACCCCTACCTGTTGATTCCATTGAGTGTTGCCAGATTGCTTGCATTACATTTAAGTGTCCAGTTTGCTTTTATTATGCATATCAGGCTGCATGGGCAAATCTTATTCCCTGTTTGTATTCCCTTTAAACTGCCATGTTATAGAAATGTCAAGGACAACAGTTTGCATGAAATATTAGGACCAAGATTGTTTTGATTCCCACTTCAAATGTTGGTTTACATGTAAGTTGTTGTGATTGAATGAATATTATGGTCTGTTATCACTACCATTTTCTGTTTACTTTAAGCAAATGGAATTAATTTAGGCAGATTAATCTAAGAATGCATGAAAGAGACTGAATCTCAAGGTTAGGGGCAGTTTTGTAAATTTGGTAAAATTGAGGTACCAAACATGTAAATGTGCAGAAACTGTTTCTAAATGCTCCTTTTGTTTGGTAAATCAATTGTGTGATGGATTTGGCATGAAATGGAGTTAATTTGGAAACAGTTTCTGCACATTAACTCCATTTCATACTTAACCTAATATATACGATTTAATTCTCGGACTTTGTAAAAATTACAAAAAAATCCCCGGAAGGGAAAATTGCCATTTTGACACAAACATTTGAACAACACAAAATAACATAGAAAACATATAAAACATGTATATATAGACTATATATAATGATATATATACCACAAAAATAACACATAACCTAGTATAAATCATATATACTATTATATATACTCCAGAAAAATCATAGCAAATGACCTGATGTTGTTGGATTTTGTGTTGTTCTAAGTAATGATTCAAAAC
Organism: Croton setiger; assembly: GCA_948099555.1. Taxonomy (NCBI): domain Eukaryota; kingdom Viridiplantae; phylum Streptophyta; class Magnoliopsida; order Malpighiales; family Euphorbiaceae; genus Croton; species Croton setiger. Next base: position 14,151 of record CANUEY010011179.1, on the reverse strand, counting down.
TGCTTGCAATCAAATCTGTTGCAAAATTCTGTTTGTTGGTATATATGAAAGTATATATAGACAATATATACTGATATATATACCACAAAAATCATACTTAACCTAATATATATGAATCATATATACTCCACACAAATCATAGCATATGGCCTTCACAAATTGGCATACATTATTCATATATAGTTTTTGTAACAGTATATATGATCTATATATACTGTCATATATACTCTTCATTTGTTGGCATATATAACAGTATATATGAATAAATAACATATTATCTAGTATATATGAAAACATATATACTATTATATATACTCCATAAATTATAGCATTGAATTTTTACAAATTATAGTACATCCCCGAATATATATAGTCTATATATACTAGTATATATACCCAAGTATATATAGTCTATATATACTTGTATATATACCCTGAGTATATATAGTCTATATATACTTGTATATATACCCTGAGTATATATATTCTATATATACAGGGCAGTTTTGGATTTTTTATAAAAAATATGCTATATTTTTAATTTTTAAAGCTAATCTCTTAATTTTACTATAAAATTTGTGCTATTTCTCTAAACCTCCCTTTTCTTATTCACAATAATTTATATAAATGCTTACCTACTTGTAGCGTATTACAAAATTCTAATAAATATAATAGGAAATATACAAAAGAGAGTATTTTTGACAATACAAATGCTAAAAAGAGTTAAAATTGTCTTTAAAGTTAAAAGGTTTTAAAATCTGATTAGTTGGATATACATTGGATGTAAACAAATACTTCAATATAACTAAAATATTTCATCATCATTTCTTAAATAAAAGTTTAAATATATGAATTTGTTATCTACTAATATCAAAATTCGGGGAACCTGTTATTTATGAATATTTGGCAAATGATCATGTCACAACTCACCGTGGTAGTTAAATTTTGGGTTAATTAAAGACAACTCGATTAATTATTTAAGTGATCATTAACATAAAACCTGATGATAACTTCTGGGTGAGGAATTAAATTAGCTGAAAACCTATAGTAATGGGTCATTATCATTCAACCTAATAATTATTTAAACAGTGTGATTTTTGTGTAATTAGACAAAACAATTAGGTCTAAATCAAAGTTAGTTAATGAATTAGTTAGATACTATAACAATCATTTAAAAATTAAAGTCAAATTTAAAAAAAAAAAAAAAACAACTCTCGAATAGATTTATTACGAACTAATGACATATATATATTAGAAACCACATTGAATAAAAAAAAAAATTACTACTTATTTCCATTTTTATAGAGAAAATTAAGTTTTTTTGCTATGTATTTAACTTCATATTTTGAGATCGACTATTCACTAATAGGATATAATTTTCATTTAAAAAAAAAAACATATCATTTCAATTAATAGCAAAATGCCGTATAAATGAAGAAATTAATAGATTTAAATATGAAAATAGAAAATAATTGATATCTAATATGAAGTCAAACATATAGTAAAAAAGTCATATTTCTCTATAAAAATTGAACGAGGTAGAATATAACTTATAAGTAGAAATTAAACAAGTTAATTGGTTAGTATTAACCTTTTAACATCGATAAGTCGAAGCTAAAATAAGTAGAATGCATTTACTTGCTCAAATAAGCTAGTTGCTCGATTTGTAATGTGCATCAAGAATCGTTGGAGTATTTGTTTCTGTGATTTTGTTTTGCAAGTTAGGTTTGACAAAGAGTTCGGTTTTGTTACCCATTGCTTTTGATTTTGATTATTGGTTACAACAATTGTAGCAAGCAAATGGGTCTTTTAATGTTATTGGTTTTTGTAATATTATATATGTTATGGAATAACATCAATGAATCTCTATGGCAGCAGAAACATAATTAACGTCAACAAATTATGGTTAAAGCAAGTAATTGGTTAGTGGAGTGGCAATTCAATGTTGACTCTGCTTTTGATATTACTTGCTCCAACCTCAACAAATTGTAGTTAGAGCAAGTAATATATGTTATGGAATATTAGATCAAGTAATATATGTTATGGAATAATAGGACAACATTTTGTTTCAAAGTGGAAGCTTCCACTGCCAAGTACTCTCAAATGCAATATTGACTCTGCTTTTGATATCTCCATTATGAATATAAGTGTTAGGTGGGTGGATTTTGAGAGATAGATCATGGTTATGAAGAAGTGTATTTCTTTGCCATTAGGAAAGAATTATAATTTGCTTTTTGCTAAAATGATTGGTTTGGGATGCATTATCTGTAGCAACCTCACTTACATCCTTACGTCATAAAACATGCCAATTTTTAATACATATCCATTTCTATTATTCTTGTTAACACATATAACATAATAATTTTTAACAATATCAAATCCATATCATACATAACATAACTTATTAAAGACCATAATTTACATATACCAAAATGGATTATACAACACTCTTTTACTTGTAAACCGATTAAACATACCAATTCATAATTTACATAAATCGTGAGTCTTACAAAAGACTATTTATCCAAAATGCATAATATTATACTATAAAGACTTTACATGCCAAAAGTAATATCATACTTAAGCAAACAAAGCATATAAACCAAAACTATATGTAGCATTTACAAATGGCGTGGTGTGAGGGAGAGAGGTCTTGGCTTCAACTGTACCGACCTGAGCATAGACTGGTGAAGTGTCAGACTTCACTCAGACTGCAGACCTGAAACACAATTTGAGATTTTGATGATTCGCATACTCAGCAAGTGTAAACAAAAACCATGTAAAGCCAACAAATAAGGCAATTTATCATAACATATCAAAACAGCATAATTTCAAGTCATATTCATCATATATAATCATAGTCATATCATAAGATGCATAATGACATGTCTTTCCTTTTTCTTTAGTTGTAATTTATCGACTAAGTGTTGTTCCGAGAATTTCACAGCATATACGTATACATAGCTGGCCAGTAAACATATAAGACCGGAATAACGTCGGTCATTTCATATCATATAGGGATCCAAAGATCAACCTGTAAACATATAAGATCTGAAGATCACTCTGTAACATATAGGACCTGTAGGTCTTTCCGTCAAATCATATAGAAATCATAGGTTTCTTTTGTGAAATTCGCAAACACTGGCTACAATAATCACAACGGCCATATTTAAGTCCTATGGAAATGCATTTATATAATATACATTTCATATCATCATATTTCATATATTCCAATGACCGAGCTTCAGTACCGGTCCAAACAGTATATATATCCATATATCCAATTCATATAACTCAACTGGTCGGATTTCAGTACCGACTTAGGAACCACAAACATCATAATTCATATATCAAACAATTTCAATTGACCGAGCTTCAGTATCTGTCCAAACAATTCAATATAATCATATAATAGCAATTTCATATATCACAAGTGACCGGGCTTCAATACCGGTCCAAACAGTTCACTATAGCATGTTTGGAAAATTCATAAAGTCACAATCAAATATATAAGTAAGTGGGTTTAACACTTACCTCACTACTGTGAGCTCGGTTGAGTCTCGGGTAATTTACTCCACCCTGCTCGAGAACTCGATGCTCCTATAATGCATAACATAGCAATAATATTCAATTAATCACATAAGAAATCCATATGTGCAATGATGCATGATTAAATATTTAATTCTCTGAATTAATTGAGTTCCAAAATCAAATCATATTATTTTCCATAAATTGTAACTCAATCCGTAGAAATTTCTATTTTTAAATCATTTAATATCATATTAAAAATAATTAACAAACTCTATTTTTCATATAATAATTATGGTTATCAAAACCAAAATAATCATAAATCAAATCAAATAATAAAATAAATTCAACTCTTAATCAAAAATATTTAACAAAATATTTATCTTTGAGTTTTCGGGTCAAAAATGACCTTAAAATAAATTTCTGAGTTCAAAACGTATTCAGGACGCTCAAATTAGGTAAAAGAGGTCAAAATATAATTTCTAAAACTTTTTGGGGCAAAAACATAAATAATTAAAGTCAAAGGACCAAAAAGTTACAAATAATAATTGCAAAATTGCCTAGAAGGGCTAAACTGCACGCGGCAGATAAGTTTAGGGGCTAAAACGAGATTTTACCAAAATTCAGGTTGTGGACGCGTAGTTTCCCTCAAAACGCAATGAGTTTTGCCGTTTTGGACCGCTGGTTACTAATCAAAACGCAGCCTCTGCTGCCATTTTGGTCGCGTCCCTTTTTGATCAAAACGCAACCCCTATTGCCGTTTTGATCATCTTCTTCCTCAGATTTCTGCTTTTGTTCCCGATTTGCAGTGGCTTCCAACCAATTTCCAACGTTCGTACTTCCACCTCCGGTGGCTTTTCAGCAAGCTACGACCACCGTTCACTTCCTCTACACCCTCTTTATCGAACCATCGAGCCGGATTTTCCCCACGCACCCTAGGTTGTTAGATATAACCTCTCAAAGTTAGCTCATCACCACTGTTTTTCTACCCAAAAATTCTGAACCAGTTTCTATTTTCTTCTTCTCCCTCTCTTTCCAGCCACTCTCTTCCCTTCCTATCAATTCTAAACTTCTCCTAACACTCTTAGGAACATACTATAGCCATTAAACTGAAGGTTTTGCCTTTAGTTTCTCTTTTCTCTCTCTCTTTTCTCTCTTTTCTCTTTCTTTCTCTCTTTCTATTTTTGCCCGAAACCAGCCCCTTCTCACCTCTTCAATTCTCTCTCCAAACACCTCATCCTCTCTGGAACTAAGCCACCTCTTCAAATACCCCACCTCCTACTTCATTTTCAAGCAAAATATCTCACTTGTACACTTAACCCTAAATACCTTTTCTCTCACTTCTTTATTTCTTTAATTCCAGCCTTAATTCTGACCTAGCACTTGATTTCAGTACATTTTAGGTGTCAAAATAATAATTATAACATGTGTTTGAAGTTTCGTCAAAATCGGAAACCAAAAATTATTCACAGTTTGGTTAGTACTCCAAACTGACTCCAAAACCTTGGCAATATTTACGGAACTGAAACCATACTACGTCGTCATAGTTTTAGGGTTCTAAAACTCATAAAAACATGTATATAAACATATCATAAAATATCAAAATCATTTTGTTTATATTTTTCACGTTTCTGACGTTTTTCAGTCGCGCGAGCCAAAATCCCTAGTTGGGCCTCGTTTGTGTCTTTCGACTGTAAACGAGCTTAAAACATAACTTGTTTAACATATATATTTCATTCCATATTATGTTCAAATCATATATTTCATGTTCAAATCAAATATTTCATGTTCAAATCAAATATGATGCATTTTAATTGAAAGTGCACTTTATGCATGAAATGATGTCGATAATGACGTAGGTTTAGGTTTGGGGTGTCACATTATCTTGGCTAAAGGAGCAGAATTTTCAACTTCCTATTATGGTAGACACGGATTGCTTACAAATTTTTAATGCATTGCAGACTACTCAAATGAACTCGTCATATTTTGGTAGTTCAATTTTAGAATGTAAGCATTTGATTAGGTCGTTTTCATCACTTAAGGTGACAGTTGTAAAATGTTTAGCAAATCAATGCTCTCACTGTATAGAGCGAGATGTCACTCCTTCGGATTCTTTGATTTATGTAACTCATGATGATATCAATAATAATCGGGTTAGATAGTCAGAATAATTCATAATACATAAAGATGATGAAGAAGCTTCAAAAGAGAAGAATAAGATGATAGTCGATGTAGAAGAAAGGAAGAAGATGACCGTCATGTTTTAAATGAAACAATGTGTATTATGTTGAGAAGCAAAATGGTGTGCATTGTATTAAGAAGAGCATGTGAGTTTAAATGAAGCACGTGATTTTGTTAAGAATAACAGAATCAACTCTAGCTCAAAATCATTTCAACCTATCATATTGCAGTACAGAGATTGAAGGTTGATATATAAAGAAGAGGAATGTGCGATTTTGTTAGTTACTAAGCTCTCATTCTGCAGATTTTCTTTTTCTTCTGTCATCTTCTAGGTTTCTCTTCTATTGATGCTTGAATTTTGCCCCCGAAGAATAACCGAGGATGATAAAAGCTCCAAGCTCGGAATTTCCAGAATTCCTACTCAGCTCGATTTTCCTCTTTTCTAAAATATTTTCTAATGTTTTAATCCTTGTTGCATTTTCAAAGATTCTCAAACTTTCCGTCCTATTTAACAAAAATATATGTTTTTCGGTGTGTTTTTATTTTTCAAGGTGCAAAAGAAAAATAATAAAAAAAAGAAAAGAAAAAGAGTTAAAAAGAATGATTTGTGATTTTAATCTTAAAAATCAATTTTAAGATTAAAATGGCAAATGTTTATATTTTATTCTTGATTTCGATTTTTAATCGTAGTATGTTTTATGTTTTAAATTTTAATTAATTAGAAAAATTAACTAGAAGAGATTTAATTGAGAAAATTTGGAGAAAATAAGAAAAATGATTAAATTGAAGAGAAATAAAAGAAGTTAGGAAAATTGGAAAAGAAAAGAAGGGAAGGAAGGGCCTAATTGCAAACGGAACAAAAAAACTATGGCCAAAGTATAATTCTGGAAAATGCTGAGGAGGAAGGTGTGGATCTGGAAAATGAGGGTCGAAACGACGTGTCTTTTCGACCAAACGGTGAAACGCAGAAGGAGAAGAAGCTGCTGTGTTTGGTCAAAACGCAGCAGACGACTCGTCGTTTGGTCGACAGAAAAGCAAAAAAATAAAATAAAATAAAAGCGAAACGCAGCGTTTTGATAACGAAGATAAATAGAAAGAAAACAGAGTCGAAGATCAAACAGAAACCACAATCGAAAATGAAGGAAATTGAAGAGGAAACAGAAAGAAACGGAGAACCCTCGAACGAGATTGAACAGAACCCTAATGTGGGATTTGGAACAAGGAATCAACAGTGAAAGGAAGATTGATCGAGACAGAAAGTGAACGAGACCGAAAGGAGAGAAGACAAACGAAGAAAAGTGAAGAAAACGCGTCGAGGGGACGCTTCGACAGCTGCAACCAAAAGGAGCGACGTGGCCAGAGAGAGACCACGAAGGCTTCCTTTGAAAAGGGAAGTGCAGAGGCTTCCAAGAGGGGGAGATTTTTCGAAAGAAAAAAGGAAAATCAGAGAGAGAACCTTTGGTGAAAATTTTGTAAGTTTTTCGATTTAGGGTTTTCTTCCTTTGACTCGAATTTATCTGAGGGATTTCTGTAATTGTGAGGTTAGGGATTTTCATGTAACAATTGTGGTTTTCTTTTTTCAAATTGGGAGAATTAGAATTTAGGGTTTTCTGTAATTGGGAATTCTTAAAAATTGGGGATTAGGGTTTGAAACTAGAATTAGAAGTTTCTCTTTACTAGTTTTGATTTCGAAACCAAATTGTAAGAAGAATTGATGCTGTAAAGAAACAACTGGATTCTGAATAAAAGCTGAACAACCTTTTGAGGTACTTTCTGATTTTGATTACAGTTTCCTTAAATATTTTCTGTTTCTATCTGAACATGACTGGAATCTTGTAGGAGCCAGATTGATTTCATGCTTGGTATTCTGTTTCTAGTTGTTGGTTTCTATTTGAGATGGCCATTTGCTGCTGGTCATTTCTGTTTGATTGTTAGCTGCTTTCTTTCTATTTTGGTCCATATTTATGAACATCTCCTAGGTTGGTTTTGTTTCTGTTCCATCTGAAGTTTGGTATGATGAATGCTGTTTTAGATATTGATGCATTAAGCTTGATGCTTGTTTTCTGTTGTGTTTTGAAAAGATAGCTTCTTGTGCTGCCATGAACAGATTGAACCTGTTCTTTATGTTTTCTGCTCTTGTGTCTAGATTATGTAAACAATCTGTTTGTAGCTTGGAATAACCAGAATATTGTCTTTTGCATGATTGATTACTGCCAATCAAATCTGGTTTGTTGGCCAACAGAAAGCATGCAGATTGTTTAGGTATGGTTGGGGATTGCCTGGCCCCTAGCTTCTGCCGATGAGTCACAATGGTCTTGGACGCCCCATGTTGTTGGTTTCTGTTGCCCTTAATGATGGTCATTTGTTCTGAAGTTAATGCCTAATGAGAATGAACAACAGACCTGGAAATAGTTAGGTGAATATAGTCTATTTAATATGTTGTTTGTTAAAGTTAGCTTGTCTGCGTGTCTTGCTTCAGCCTGTATGATGTTGCTGTGTAGCCCTTCAGTTTTGCCCCTTGTCTGTCTTCATTAATCTGGTTACCCTTGTAGCTCTAGTTCCTACTTTGAGTGTTTGTCTCTGCTTGTTGGAATAAATATCAATTGTCAAGCCTTGATGCATGTCATATTCCTATCTTTTTATGCTTGCCTCTAGGAACAGTTTCTGCATTTGTTAACCTTGAGCTAACATTTTGAGTTCCCACATTTTCCATTATGTCTGCATCCTTTGTAACTACTTGCATTGAATTTGTAGCTTGATGAAAATAGTAATGTTGCTATGAGTCATGGTTGCTGTGTCCGGGGTATGTTTGGGGAGTTATGCATGCTTGGGGTTTGTTTGAATGAAATAAAATGTAGGGGGCAGAATGGTAATTATTAGAAAGTCGAAGGACTAAAATGAAATTTTACATGTTTGGCTTGTGGTGAGTGTTTATGCATGTTATATGTGTTGTTGGTCATTTGGTATGAACGTGGGGCTGTTTGGTTAAATTTTGTAAATTGGGGCGAAAATGTAATTTTCCAAAAATTAAGGACCAAAATGGTAATTTTCACTTTTGAACTAATTTGACATTTTGATGTGCTTTGAATGTTTGTAAACTGTTTTTGGGTTAGTTTTGTAATAAAAATAACTTTTGGGGTTAAAATGTAATTTTGCAAAATATGAGGACTAAAATGTAATTTTACATATTTTGTATCCAAATTGTTTAAATGATATGTTTGATATGTTTTTATGCTATTTGAATGTTTTGTGGGTCAAATGATAATTTTTCCCTCTCGGGGATCTTTTGCAATTTTTGTAAGTCCGAGGACTAAATTGTAATTTTTTCTTACTTTGCCTTTAATTGCTAATTTTGGGCGCCAAGATTTAATTTGGGATAAAATCGGGTAGCATGTAATTTTTAGGAAATCTTTTGTAATTATTTCCTCCGGAAATCGGAGAAAGAATATTTTAGAATTAAGGGCTGTTTAATTTCCACAATTTAAATTTCCACAATTTAAATTTACACAATTTATCGCTTTCTGTTTTGTGTTTTGTACAAACGACGTTATCACCGAATTAGGAACATCGCTAGCTGCTTTTCAAAATAAACAGTCTTAACTTTAAATTTTTCGGAAAACTAAAATTGGTTTCAGAGGCCGATAAATCCGGGCGTTAGTCGAAATGAAATTTCGGCTAACATACCCTACCATCTTACTTCAGATCTTTGGTTCGGATTTTGCCTTATCCAAAAATTAAAACGGAGTCAAACTTTTTTGGTTTTTCTAAAAACCGGTTCCTGAAATGGGTGGCGACTCAAAATGATTTTTTTTAAGACTGACAAGTTCGACACCGCATCCACAAAAATGCTTCATCGCCCTCTTTTCAAAATCGAAACTTTTTTAGCCTTTTCGGCCCAAAAGCCGGGGAGGAAAGCGGCGGAAAAACCGGGCCGTCAACAGTATGTATAGCAATATTAGGATTGTTGAATAAATTTTTTTAATATTATTAATAATATTTAAAACTAATAATATTTTAGAAAATTAATTTAATATTGTTGAATTAATATTTAGTAATTTATTACATATTCAATGAATTTAATCTAATAAATTAATTATTGATATTAATTTAATATAGAAAAATTATTATTATTATTATTATTATTATTATTATTATTATTATTATTATTATAAAAAATTAATATATGTGTAGTAATATTTGTGACACACCAGACCTAAACCCCTACGTCATTTCGACGTCATTACAATGCATTTCTAATTAAAATGAATTATTGTTTGATATGAAATATGATATGAACATGAATTATATGATTTGGAAATGATAATATATGAATTAGAGATGTTAAACAAAATATGTTTTAAGTTCGTCTACCGTCGAAAGACATAAACGGAGCCAATTAGGGTTTTTGGCTCGCGCGACCTAAAAATGTCGGAAACGCGCAATATTTTAAAATAAATGATTTTGATATGATTTTATATGTTTATGAATATGATTTAAAGAGTTTTGGAACCATGATTTTGCAACGACGTCGTACGGTTTCGGTTCCGTGAAAATCGTCGAGATTTCGAACTCGGTTTAGGGCACCGATTGAACCGCGACAAATTTTCAGATTCTGATTTTTACGAAACTTCAGACACGTGTTATACTATTTATTTGATACAAAAAATGAAATTTTAAGTTGGTGTTGGACTAAGATTTGTGGCTGAAATTAGAGAAATTTGAAGAAAGAGTAAGTGAATTATTATACTTAAGAGTTAAGTAAATTAAATAGAAAAAAATTGTGGTGCTTAAGCAATTAGAAGTAGCTGCTGTCATTTTGGATGTGTTGGAATGATTTGTTGGTAGTAGTGAAGAGGTGGGAGGTTGTTGGAGTGAAGGGAAGAGGAAAGAGAAAACGTGAAAGAGAGAAGAAAAGAGAGAAAGAAAAGAAAGAAAGAGAGAAAAGAGAAAATTATGCAAAAACCTTCCATCCAATACGTTTATTGTGCTTATCTTTATTGTCAATATTTTTCAATTCATCATGCATCACATAATATGATTTTCTTTTTCAGCCATTTTAGGAATCGATTACTGTTATAGGTTGTGGGCCTTAACCCCAGTTGGTTGCTTAACTTGAAACCTTTTGTCGAGGAAACGTGAGATAGCCCGACCCCATGAGCAGTGTTAGAACCCGCCGGCACTCACCGTCAGAAATCAGAAGATAAAGCTCGAATACCCGCAATGCAAACAAAAGATAGCCCGACAGCCAATTACTTTCAGTGACATTATCCCTAGTCTTTGAAGCATAGTTAGTTGTGACGTTCAGCATCACATCAGTCTGTAATGTATTTGTCAAGGAATGTATATAGTTGGGTTTGAGAATAATTGTAAATCAAAATACTTTGTTGTACATGGAGAATTTTTAGCTATTACATTTATTTTGTCTTTGTAGTGAGAAAGTGAGAACACTAAGCAAATGTAGAGAAAAAGAAGAAAATAGAAAAACAAAAAAAAATATAGAAAAATTAAAAAGTAAAGCCCTGCTTAAATGACAATTACACTTAAGGCAAAAAGAAAGGGTAAAGAGAGAAAATAATTAACTAGAAAACCAGAAAGGCTAGTTAATGACAAAAGACATCTTAAATGTAATAGCTAAACTGTACTTGCCTACTAAAACAAAACTTCTCAAGTTCTCCAATCGGTTATGGCGGGAGGATCGACGTCCCATGATGGTTAATCGACGCATTAGTGTTGCATACATTTTATTTATTTAAATTCTGTAAATACGCATCCACGCATCATTTTTTCTAACAATTTTCATTGTTCAGCCATATAGTGCCATAGCTTCCTTAAGCTATATGCAAAAAGATCAGGGTGGCAGAGATTGCACGAGAGACTAATTAAAGCATCTCTTTCACCTACTGTTAGCACACTAAATCACCTGAAATGGCAAGAGAGAATTCAAGCAAAGTCATCGACGTTAGTACGTTCGAGGCCGCCATGCAGAAAATGAAGGCTGAAATAAAAGCTGAGATGGAAGCTAGGGTTCATGAGGGAATTTCTCAGGTCCTAAAGCATTTGAATGTTGAGCCATACATCCAAAAGCACAAACAGGCAAGGTATCAGGATAATGGAAACAAGTCTTCCAAGTCAGTGGGCAAGCCTACGGTAGCGGCAATAGGTGTGACTAGTGTCAAAGCTCTGAGGAAATTTTTCAAGCTCAATATGCCAATATCAGAGTTGCTAAAGAGGCTTTAGACACAGGGCCTCCTTCAACTGCTTGAGCCGAAACCTTTCCCTAATCTCCTGCCAGTATATTACGACCTCAGGGCTTATTGCAATTTCCATCAGTCCAAGGGCCACGATACTAACAGTTGCAAATGTCTGAAACATGAGATACAAGACTTGATCGAATAGGGGAAGATACCCGACCTAGAGAAAGGCAAGACTTAGCACTAGGACTAATCCATTCCCAGACTACAATGTAGTACTACCCTAAATTTGATCAAATTGGAAATGAATAGCAGAACTTTCTGATTTAATGTTTGTTTTGTTGAATTTAAGAACATTGTTTGTATTATGTTACAGTATTTCATCTTTATGTTAGTGTTTTTATCAATATATTTTTCATTACTTTGAAATGTTTGTGCACTATTTTGTGAGATTTAAGCCCAAAAACTCTAAATTCTTATGAGTGAGTTCATGTGCTTAGTTTAAGAGTCCTAGAACTTGCTTCATGACCTTCCTAGGCTTAGGTTAGGGCTGCAAATTCAAAAATCATAAAGGAAAATTTGGAATAACCATTTAGCTTAAAGAGCCAACCAATTTGAATAAGTCTCTAGATGAGCCCATTCTAACCCAAAATAAACTGGTCATTTCAAAAACCATGCAATAAACCCACCGAAAAGAAAAATTTTCCTCAATCACCCTTTTGAAGGAATCATATAGGTAGAAGACCTGAGAAGGAAATGAACAAAAAATGATGTAAGAAAAAAATGAATAGAAAAAAAGAAAACGACAATGTGGTCGAAACACGAAAGACAACAAAAAAGCAAAAAAAAAAAAAAGAAATGGAAAAGAAAATAAAAGAAATAAAAATAGAAATTAGAAAGATTAGGGAATAAAACACAATGAAACTGAGAATTAGTCATCATTAGAAGACTGAAAACGCTTCAGATGGTTCACTAGATTGTGATTCCTTTAAAACAAGCCAAATTTCTTATTCTGCCCAACCTTAGCCGATGCCCCATTACAACGAAAGTAAAAACTTTCTGATTTGAATTTGCAACCACTAATAGTAGAGGTTAGGTTTCGAAGCAAGCTTATAGTGACTCTTAACTCACCACGATGAACATTGAGTGCACACACTATAACTTTTTTCAAATACATGAGAGAATTTGTGAGTCTGTAACGTAAAATAATTCGATGTAATGCTAGTTATCTAGGTGCAAATATTGATATAAAGATAAAATGCTAACATATATTGTGTTGAACAATCCTTTTGTTGGTTAGAGATTATTTTGAGAAGAATAATAAGATTGTCTTCCTGAAGATCGGGAAACTCCTTAGTGAAGTAGAACGAAACGATTACTCCAAACAGGAGGCAACGAACTTGTGCAACGAAAGATGAGAAAGCCCGAGGGGCATAAATGGAAGAACGCCTAACGACAAAGAGTGCACGAACGCAAAGAATCTGAGAGAATATTCGAAGTAGTGTCAGAGTAATGGATGCGGTGCATTTGAGAATTAAAAAAGCCATCCTGGAACGGGATCCTCTGAGAAGTCAATCGTCGATTTTGCGCCACCCTGGACGGCCTCATGGGTCGCGGCTACTGTATTAGGATAGAATTGCATTTAGGAAGCCATGCATACATGAATAACCTATAGGCATCCTGTATTTTGCTGTTCGAATTTTTCAGGAAAAAAACGGAAGGCTAGGATACCTGTTGACGCTCAATTTTTGACCCCAAAATCTAAAAAGAGAATGTTCAAAAAAAAAAATTTACCTTCTTCTTTGCGTCAAGTACTACTTTGATATAATTTGTGCTTCGCACAATTTTTATCAAAGTGGGGGCAAACTATTGACGCTTAATTTTTGTCCCAAAAAGTACCAGTGATGATAATATGCCAACAGTTCGATGAAATCTCCAGAGTTCCAAAAACAGCTCTTGTTCGCTCAAATTCCAGAATATTCCAAGTTTTTCTTCTCTCTCAAATTGTTTTAATCATTTTAATCCAAGTCCGAGAAATTCCATTTTCTTCAAAATATATATGTTCGAGTCCTTTGTTTTTAATTTTTGATTTTTAAGAAAAACTATTGATGTTCGTTTTGGTTTTTTACCAAAATAAGTGACAAAACCATTTTTAGGTTTGCGATGCCGAAACTAGTCGGTCTTAAAATTTATTTTTAGAGTTTTATTTTAAAAGAAAAAGAAAAAAGAGTTTATTTTAAAAGAGTCGCCA